>LPNX011209549.1:0-12656 GCA_001517045.1 Pseudotsuga menziesii | reverse complement strand
ATGCAATACCAGAGATGGCATAAATCCAGCTTCTTCCCAAGAGCAAATTATAGTCCAAAGGTGCATCAATCACCTCCACCTCAACAAACACCGCTTTCCCTTCCAGCTTAATTTCAAAATCTGGTAGGATACCATGTGGAAAAAATGACCTTCCATTGAAAGAAGTAAGCAGGGTGTTTGATGGGACCAGCTCTGGGGATGTAAGAGCTTTCCAACATGACAAGGACATAACACATGTAGAATAACCCTTGTCGACAAATTCCCTTCCAATGGTTTTTCCACCATGGATGACATTTATCAACAAGGATACATGATATGGTAGGCGAATTTTGACATCAGACAAGTTAAATTTTGCCATGAGACTCGATGAGTCCATACTGCCTAAAGCTACTAAGAGTGCATCTCGCTGGGCGAGACAACTCTGTAACACTTCTAAAGGCGACATTGCATAAGGTGTTTAGGCTAAGTCTTCAACTACAGAGTAGTTTGCTGCATCCCTAGCATTAGGATTATGCAAAGTCTTCTTAAAGACACCTTTCGGTATCTTGGGCATAATTTTGGTAGGTTTCTCAATCGTGAGAGGGTTAGAAGTTTCACCTATGGGCTTACCCTTCTTCGAGGTCTCTTTTTCATAGTTATTATTCCTGTTCTGTAGTAAAGTTTGAGATTGAACCATGTTGATATAATTGGGGTCAGGGGCATTTGGGGTGCCCCCTGCTGCATTTGAAGCTGAAGCTGAATTCTTCTCCTAGGGAAATGGATCCTTCAGGACAGCCGATTGTTGATATTTTAACAGCTTTTGAGCTTGTTCCATAAGGGGACAAATATGGGTGAGGTGATCTTCATGGCACAACTTACATGGGAATTTCACCTTCTTCTTTTCTTTCTTTCCCCCATTAGCATTATTTGCGGGTTTTTGCTTGTTTTGATTTCCCTCCCCTGTCTTTCCTCTATTCTTTTTCCCACCAGGCTACTAATTTCCCTTCTGAGAGGTTTGTGCAGAAACATTTGCATTTTTGGGTGAGGGGGCAGCCTTTTCTGCCTCCGCTGTAGAATGTTTGATGGACAGCTGATGGAGTTGTTTGGCCAAAGATTCTATAGTGGGAGAATTCACGAAACCAACCACACCATCGGCATGGGGTCCAGGCTTAGGTTTCTCTGCATTGTGTGTTGGCCTCGGTGCCTCAGGGATAATCTCATATAATATCCCAGACTAAGAATAAATCAAATCAAGCTATTGGGACCTGAGGATAGCTTCTTCCTCATTCATCACTCTTGAAGTAGATGCATCCTTAGATATATAAGGCAATAGGGATTTATGGAACCATTCTAGTAAGAACTCAGGAGATATAGTGGCTTTAATAAGGCTTTTCTGCCTCTTCCACTCTTGGATGTGATCCAAGATATGGGTGGCCTTGTTCTACCGAAAGGTAGACAACAAGTCCATTCTGAAATCATATCGGACAGGAAGCTAGAAGTGACTAAGGAAAGCATTAGCCAAGTCCCAAAAACTGTTGAACGCAGCAGAAGGCAACTCAATGTACCATTTTGCTGCAGTACTCGTCAAGGTTCTTTGGAACAGCCTCAACCAAACTGAATCTTCATTCAGTGAGTTGGAAGAGCACCATAAATGAAAAGTGGTGACATGAGCCCCAGGATATTCACCAACTTTGCCTTCGAATTTTGGGATGTTTGAGGGCAACTTGGTAGGTACAGGAGGCCAATAAAGATCATGCCTCACCGGGTCATTCAACAATTTAGACAAATCTAGCAAGTTTAACGTATCCAGGAAAGGAAGCTTAGGTCTAACCGGAGTATTTAAAGTACCATTTTGGGGATTAGAGGGACCTGCCCCCATATTCCCATATGTGAAGGTGGGGTTGCCCACTGCTGCTAGTTGTGAAGTGGATGGGTTGCTTTGAAAAGGGTTCCATCCATAAGCCACAGGATTGTTTTTGTAAGGTGCGGTATAAGAGGTTCTAGCTGCCCTAGTCAAAACTGGGGTTTGAAATATAGGACCAGGTATCCCTTTGCTAAAAAGGTGAAAAGAGAGAGCTCGTGAATAGAGCAGAAACCAAGGTTTGGAAACCTTGACCATAAGGGTTAGTGTTTCCAAACTACACCCCTACATATGAGGGTGTTGGGCCTACGTATGGAGTGGATGGTGGAATGTGCCCCCCATTCCAATGAAATCCTTTGAAAAAAGATGAGGATCTTGTAGGACCACTCTGGGTAGTGTGTGCGAAGGAGGTAGGTACAATAGGTACACTAGGAATCCCAGTGACCATTCCACCAGAAGAACCTGCTAGACTTGTGGGAGCCAGTGGTTGAACCACTTGGCTCGCTGGAGTTAAGGGCATAGTAGGTATGTTTGTTCTAGGGGTACTAACCAGGGGAGGTAGCACCCCTTCAGCCGGAGCGGCTGAGGTGAAGGTAAAATAACTTTCTCCTACAGTAGACATTATCCTGCCCATAGGGACACCAATCACGGTTGGATCAAAAGGACGAACTTGAACGATCATAGGATCATTTAAGTCAGTTAGAGGTGCAGTAAAATTCCTTGCAAACTCGTCAGCCTGCAAGTCTTCTATCTCGACTGTGTTTAAATCAAAATGGTTTCCCCTAAGTTCTGGTTCACCCAGAACTTCATTGACTCATATTGGTTCAAAAGAACCGTATATGTCCAATCTCCGCCTTTGAGGGGGAGGTGGAGGTTCCAATGTGATAAGAGGAGGAAGGTTTTGTAACCTTCATGACCTTTTGATAGGTTGGTCCTCCACAATTATAAATTTGAATTTTCAAACCCTAAGTTCGGCCAAACAAAGACAAACCACAGAGCAATCACTACAAAAATTCCTAAAGTCTCAACAGTCAGAAAGGGTAAAAGATATGCTTTTCCGAAGAAATCTGAAAGATAGTTTCTTGCAATCCTTGAAGAGGTTCTTAGGTACAAGTAGAGGAATCACCCACCTCCCTCCTATACTTTCAACAAGGGTTACCTTCCAAGCTTGTCCAAGGTGAACCAGAAATAGCCTTTCCGTTTACCTGTGCATAAACCCTATATGTCAAGAGACTAGAGGCTACCTTAACTATACCAACAGTTTGGGGGGATAGTCGCAAGCCTGATTTGTACACATGGGTAGGGTAGCTGAGCCTAAAACTCTGTCTAGGATAGAATCCCCAGATGCATAAAAACCTTGTTTTGTGTTTCGACAAGGAATTGGAGGATTATCTCCTCAGTCCAATGCCTCTACGCCGCCTCATGCTTAACTCCCGTTTGAGAGGAGCTTCCTAGATACTATTGATAAAGAGAAGGATTTACCTATCGATTGGCCCACTATGCCTGAATTTAAATACTTATGGGAAGTTTACACTTCCTATCCCACAAGTCTAGCGTAAGCTAGTAGGTGTATGGCCCTATAAAACAAAAAAATACTAATAAATTTTAATTATAGCGTTCATTTTAAGGGCTATTTTTTACTTAGAAGACAATTGGAGTGAAAGACTATGATGTTACTGACTTGACAAGAAATGTAAAAATAACAGGTGTATAAATCAATTTCAAAGCAAATGATCACTACTTAAAACAAGCTTCTCTTTTCTTTCTTTTTTGTAAATATAAACTGATGAAAATGAAACTAATAAAGAGAAAACTAAGACTCTATTTTTGTAATTTTTGAGATCTTATTTAAAAACTGAAAATAAAACTGCTCTATGCAAATCAAATGCAAAAGTTTCTAATGTTTTCTTTTCACTTTTCAAATTCCTCAAAAAATACTATGCACCTAAATGCAAAATTCTTGAGTTTGCTTGAATAAATTAACTATATAAAGTAATCAAAATGAAGTAAAGCAGATTCATAAAACCAAAGATCAACCACCTAAGGAAGACTTGGAACACACCCATCTAGGAAGATACAATGAATAGAAATCACTAAAATCAATCAAAGGCAAGTGACGAAAATAGACAGGTATACATTGTATCTAGAACCCTAATCACTGATTCATACAATCAGCACTTGGACCTATTACCCAACAGGAAAATCCACTTCAAAATGCTAACAGAAAAACAATCTAAACAATAAAAACCCAAGGGCTTAACTAGAAAGCACAAAGTATGGTTAACAGTGTCATCAAAATTACAGTGCAATGCCAATACTGAAGACCACTAAGCAAAACAAAATCCATAGAAGGACAGGGACAAGCAAACCCTAACACAAAAATTTTGTTTCTCAGGCTTGTACGCGACTTTGTACAAGATCAACCCGTGTATTGTACGTGACTGTGCAATAGAGAAACCTGTCTACACAGACCTCTGTACGTGACTATGTAGCACAACAACCTGCGTACAGGAGTTAAATTTTTTAGAAAAGAGAAAAATTATAAAGGTCTTCAAACACCACTGCAAGTATGAACCAAGACAAGATGCCACACACTCAATCAAAGCAAAGACTGGGCACAGATCTACAAAGTTAACCCACGGTAGTCTAGGCTCCCCAGTGGAGTCACCAATTTTGTTGTTAAGGAATAAACACCCTTATAACCTAGGGTCTGGGGTTACCAAATTACTTATAAAAATTGTAGACAATTAGCTTTAGTTAAGTGCATAAAGGAAGTGGGAAGAAATATTGGAATCACTCGATTACCCACGGTTTATCCAAGCTTTATCTTCTTCCACTCTGCTTCTCTCCAAAGATTTCAGGGATGCACCTCCTTCACCTGCAAAGAGAAAATTCTCCAAGTACAATCTTATACATGTATATATAACAAGTTAGATAAACAACATATATAGTCCTTAATCAAATATATTCATCAAACCCTAATACATGAAAGAGACTCGACACAATGTTGGAAGATGAACTCTCTTTATTAACAATCAGTGAATGAGATACGTGTACAACCCAATGCTTGAGATAAGGACTCCTCTGCAACCAAAGGACTCTGAGTTCTACTGCTCCAAGACTTCTGAAGATATACCACCAGCATAACCTTTCTCTCCAAAATTGATTCTCCTAATGCCCTCCCCAAGGCCTCTATTTATACTTTGGGAAATAGAGTAGTTTTGAAGGTTGAGGAGGTTGAGATGGTTGGGGTAGTTGATGATTAAGGCCCAACTAATTTCCATTAATTGTGATTTATATTTTTAATGTCGAATGGAGATGTACGCAAATATTAATATCAGCAACCCGTGTATGACACGTGTGTCTCTTAAAGGAAACCCGCGTATAGATCTGTACGTGGATTGTAATGGAGATAGTCGCGTACAGTACGTGAGTTGTCAACTAGAATAGTCGTGTATGTACGTGAGTATCAATGGAGATAGTCGTGTATGCCAATCTACAGTTAGAAAAATAAAATGGCAAGCTAGTTGAAAGATAAATGCATCTCATGTAATGCCCATCTATAGTGTTTTGGCAAACTTCAATCCTCAAATGTCCTTTTGTGTACCAACATAAGGAATGTCAGCACTCGTAAGAAGAAGTGCCATTTGGGTTGATAACACACATGGATTCAAACTCCCTTTTCTAGTCTTATCATGGGCTTGGTTGTAAACAAGGACTAGCTCCCCCTCGCTAAAGGGCCACAGGTGGATGTGGGAGTCATAATGAGACTTCGATCGAGTCTTAGTTGCTTCGATCATTTGGAGAGCAGTGAGACAGTCCTCATCGGTTCATTCAAGTAGAAGTATTTATTTTTCTAATGGTGAAGTATCAGGTAGAAGTTCGGTGGCAACGAAGAGTGACAAAATATGGAATTCATTGGGAAGAACTGATTCCAAACCATGGACTAAATGAAATGGGGTAAAACCAGTGGCAGACTTAGAGATCTCTCTGTCGTCACAAAAGTGGTATCGACATAGATTAGGAGGATATTCCATGGTCAAGGACAAGAAAGGACTACTGGAAGTAGAGATCGTGTAAATGGTGTTATTGGTGTGTGAGGAAGAGGCCAGAGGGTGGATCTCCTCAAGGACGGTGATTTTGTACTCACAGGATTCCTTGCGAAGGTCACTGAGGAGTGACCGATATTTGGGAAATTTTGGAAAATTGTGTGAATAATGACCATATATGCCACAAACTACACATGGGTGGTTGGTTCAGAGCAATTTGTTCTTAACTGCAGGTATGGTTGGTACGCTAACAACTACAGAATCATCAATCTCTACTGTAATGCACATATGGGTGCGAAGGATAGAAAAATAAGGACAATTTTGTGTCACATGGAATTGAACATCACATAAAGCACATGTAGGAGGAAGACATGGTTCTGTCGTCACTTTGGATGTCTGCTCCCAGTATTCATGGGAGGGGGGGAAAGAAGTAGAGACAAAAGCAATAATTTGTGTACCAGGAGGTGGGTGCGACATCGTAACAATAGGTTGGACAAGAGTCAACATGCTCTGGGGAGTTGGGGGAGGGGTAGGTGGATCTAGGTACCACACAGGAATACCCAAAGTGAAGCGATTCAGGTTGAGAGTAGCCATGATGGGCTTACTCACGATGCCAGAAGGTGGAAAAAGGAATGGAATCATGTGTATAGGGAATGAACCCCAATAATTACATGAGGTATGTGGTTTAGTTTGTGACTAAGGTTGCAATGAGGCCAGAAGGATACCAGATGTGATAGTTTACAAATATGATATATTAGTCGACGAAGGAGGAGGTTGTAAGGACCAAAAGATGTTCGTCAAATAAGTGTTGGAAAATAATCATGTGCCAATGGCAGATAGGGAAGGTATGGACACATTGTCGATGGTAGTGTCGATAGTAGGGAGGACTTGTTCTAGTGTGTCTAGTCCCTTTCGATCATAGTACGTTAGTTGGTCGATGGTCACGATATTCTCGTCATGGGGGGAAATCAAGAGTCGAAAGATGGTAGAGGCAACAACTCGCATTGCATACATATAACTATGTCCTAGGAGGAGGTTGTAATCGAATTGGGCATTAACAACCTCAATGTCAATCAACATTGTTTTATCAGCTAACTCAACAAGGACATTCATGAAGATGCTGTGGGGTTTAGAAGCACGACCATCATAGGCATGAAGAGCAGTGGAATAAGGTTGAAGGGTTGGGGATCCAAGTTTCTTCCAAATAAAGGTTGACATGACACATGGGGATGCCCCCTCATTAATGATGCAATGGATGATGCAACGGATGACCAAATTCTGAATCGTGACTAGAACTTAGAAGGAAATAGATTATGGCATCCTGGGTTCTAGTTGATCCAGGTCAAAAGTTAACAACCTAGAGTCAGAGGGATAAACGTCACTTAATGCGGATAAAAACACTTTACATTGTCAAGGACAAGTTTTAAGATCTTCCAAAGTGGGCATGGCTGAGGGAAACTGGGAAAAATCATCAACAATATTGTAGTTGAGCATGGCTCTGGTAGTGGAGTTGTTTGTGACGTGACGCAAAGGAAACCATGGGACTTTCATAGTCTCATGCATTGGGGGTCTCTGAAAATGTAAATAAATATCGAGAACAGTGGACGTAGATGCCGCAGAGGGCTTAATAATTTCTATGGTGGATCCATACTAGTTTCGTCGAGTCTATAAGTTGACATCAGACGATGATGTCATAAGGTGATGGACACCAGGATCAATGGGTTGACCTATAGAGGTGGTTGTGCAGGTTTGTGGTACTAAGGGCTCGGTTGTAACTATTCCTTGATTTGGTAGGGGGTTTTATAGCACCATAGGTGGGGGATCTGGTGGTTTTGTGATTGGTGGAGCCGAAGTAGGCCCCGTTGGGGTCACATTGATTATCAGTTTGGAGTAAATGGTGGACATGATTCATATGAGGACATTGATGTGCATAATGGCTGTAAGTGTTACAAATGGCTCACAGATGGTTAGTCTGTAGCTATGGGTTCTTCCTAGTTCTAGGGGGGCACTGGGGATTCTTTGTAGGGGGGTTGGATCTGTTATTGCTCGGAGCATTGGGTTGTTGGCCACCTCCTGGAGGTTGGTTGTTTCCCCAGTTCCTACATCTTTGTCATCATCCTTGCCCTTGTGTTTATTGGGGGTAGGTTGATTTTGGAGGTTCTGTTGAGCATAGACATGTCCTTGAGGAGCAGGAGGATTCAGGGAAGGAGCAGGTGTAGGTTTCACAAGTGATGGGTAATAGGTAGGATCAGTTGGACAAGAATCAAAGCGGATAGTCTGACCATTACACGCACGTGCCAAGCAATTCGGTCTATGAACATGAGGAACTAGTGCAAGAGATGCATAGGAAGTTGTGGCTCCGGATTGATCCATTACACGTGAAAAATAAGGGGCATAACCTAGTTGGGAAACACTAGGAGTGGTACCAAAATGAGGTGGCATCGAAGGAGAGGTCATGTACAGGTGATGATGTTGATTAATAGATCTAGTGACTCCATCAGCCGCATGGGATTCCCCCGACATATCTCGATGTGAGGTTACATCATGGGGAGCATTAGGTGTAATGGTATATAGATAACTTTCTTAGGTGTANGTGACTCCATCAGCCGCATGGGATTCCCCCGACATATCTCGATGTGAGGTTACATCATGGGGAGCATTAGGTGTAATGGTATATAGATAACTTTCTTAGGCGTAGATGAGATTAAACCATTGTGCCTTCAAGATAGCTTCGTCCTTTAGTGCATCATATTTATATTTATTTGTCTCCATGTGTATGCCCAGATACACATTCATTTTTGGCCATAAATAATTTTCTCTCTTCTATAGAACTAAAACTCGATTCGAGCCATCACAAGCAATAACAACATCTTCCATGCTAATCACCTCAATGGATAGAGGATTGGAACCCTAATCCTACCGTTCTTACAGACAAATGCGTTGAGCTTTTGTTGAAGCCCACTGACTAATGGCACATTCCTTGGAGAATATTAACATTCATGACTACTAGTACATGATTTTCCGTGGAGAGTCTCACACGACTACCAAAGATTCAATGCCACAAACTCGGTTAACAGATCAATTAATCAACCAATTTCTCCAACAAATCCGTGGGATTTGTTGATTTTGTAGCATCAAATAGGTACTTATGCATTGGCTAAGTGTATGGCATGTAGGAATCATCCAAGAGACCTCTCATACTTAGGAGATTCATTTTAGTAAAATGAACTATTAAAGCGAATGTACCTTTATACTTACATTATGTAAAGTGAAGTAGAGGGCCCATGGTGTTTGGAAATCCATGGTATTGGCTGAAGCTATTAGCATATTGTAATGTTATAAAATACAACCTAAGTGAGAGGAACAAAAGCAATCATGTCACATAGAATGAGTGAGTGGGATGTCATTGAGTGGGTGGAGAAGGACTTCCATCCAAGTGTGAGGGAAGGGGCCAAGGAACATATCAAAGGGGTAGTAGAGAAGGTAGAATCTAGGTGATAGGACATGATATCTTGATGTGTTTGTATATTCCTTAGGAGGGTAATTATCCTAGGATAGGAAGCCATCATTTTTATAGTAAAATAATATGTTGTTGATTTTTCCCAGTTGGAGTTTTCTATTAAGGTAAACCAATGTGTCAAATGTGTGATTTCCTATGTTTATTTTCCGCCATGTGATTTGTTGTGACCTAGCCTATTTTCACTTTATTATTGTTATAAATGATTTGAGACTGTTAATTGGGACTAGATTTGGAAAATTCAACATGGTATTATAGCTTGGTTTGCTCTCAGAAGGAGATATTCATTTGTTGATATTTACAAGTTAATATATAAAAAAAGAGAGATCATACAATTATTGTACATTGTATGACCATCCAAGATTGGCTACAAACGTGAAAAAGGGAGTTGGTCTTCTAGAGATGGGAGAATATCAATCCATGAATGTGATGATGTGGAATTTCCAACAAGTAAGTTGTAGGAAGAAGTGTAGCAAGCCCGCAACTAGCCATGATCTGAAAGAGTAGAGGTGAAGGTCAAATCCAATAGAAGGTAGTTGGGAGGAATGGTATGTAGGTGGGATGGACTATGCTGACAGTCATGGCCTTAGGTGAACATGACATGTAGGAAATTGTATCATTAAGAGCACATGTGGAGAGAAGATGAGTCACATGGTAGAAGTGTGTCCTCTGAAATAGATGGCACATATTGGTGCTGTAAGGGCAACTGATAGAAGCTGATATAGATGGGAGGTCAGAATGATCATGTGAGGAATGAGCATAGACAACAAGATGAGGGTGTAAGGATCGAGAAGCACAGGAGCTACAAGTTGTAGGATCCTATGACTAATAAAGAGAGCCATCGAGGTAGCAAGATCATGGGGCTATAGAGGATGGAGATGCAACCTTGAAAACCATCTAGAAAAGTTGCAGTAGATCGAATGCTCAAATATTGTGTGGAGTGTCAATGCAATGAATAGGTGACTGCTAAATGTGGCAGCATGTGCCAATAGAAGGGGTTGCAAGCCGTGGGTAGTGTGAATCCTCCACACCGCAACTCATAGCGGAGGAGACCATGCACGGAGGTGAAGTGTATGGTTGTCTATTGATGTGAATGAGGATATGATGCAGCAACGACAAGAGCCATGAGGTTGACACAAGCTCTAGTGGATGTAATAGAAAACTGATAGGTGACACAGGAAGAGAAAGATATCCACCAGAGAGTCATGAAAAATTTTAGGTGGTGGATCGATTAGTGGGGTAAGAAGGAATTACCAACTACCACAATAAAGATCCTTCGAGGTAGGAGTGGAGGAAAAGACGATTTCAGGTGAATTCACTAGCTGCCACAGGGCCAACTATTGGGTAGAGAACTTATCCTCCTAGAAGAATTTAGGCATCTGTATATGCCACTATGATATATTTTTCTGCTACCAGGGTAGGGAAGTTGTACATGCCCAGGAAAAGGAAAAACCACCCGAGGAAGACCCAGGGAAGTTGTGTGCAGCAGGCTCAAGACAACAGGAAACACCTTGGGAAACCCAGAAAAAGTTGTTGGGAAATGAGCAAGAGGCTTGGGCAATGCAACACTAGTGGTTCGGGGAGCTCATAAAGGTATTTGAGTAGCAGGCTAGAGAAACAGACAACAAGTTCCAAGCAACAAACAATAGGGTTCAGGCAACTGTCATGGAGATCTTGGATAAGTGAAGAAGAACATTCACCTATATATCTAGGCTTTTTGAGTCACCCACATAGGATAAAATAAGTATATTTGCTTAATTTCTTGAGCCATAGAGTACCTTGACTCAAGGATATCAAATGATTGAATAAGGAATTTGATCTTGATATTAGGGAATAAAAGGAAGATTAATCCAAAGGATAAGATAAGGTGGCACGGTAGCAATAGTCATATATGAGCAATATATTTGAGCTCCAAGAGTTGGAAGTGTTTATTTTCTTAGTGGAAATTAGTGCACCTAGGCATATGATGGGAATGAGGGATGTGTTCCTTAATGTTTTAGAAACATAGTCTAACTTCCATGTGATTTGTGGGGTCGACACCATACACACGGTAAAAGGGTTTGGAATAGTGATATTCCATCTAGAGTTGGGAGTATCTTTGAAGGTAGAAAGAGTAATGTATGTTCTAGAGATGAATATGAACTCCTCTAGGCATTATTTCTAGAGGATCATGGGTATGGGGTTATGTTCTAGGATGGGCATGTACTCATATAGTTAGAGGGAACTACGCCAGATGCAACAATGATGCTTAGTGTTATACAGAGTAAGTTGTACAGGTTGTTGGGTCATTCTGTATGTGGGTCCAAGGAGATCTTGGATCAAGGATCGTTGTTAGTGATAGAGGTCAAGGAGAGGAAGACTTCAAATCATGAGTATATTTCACAAAATTCTAGTATGGGGAGTAAACTTTCATAGGGGAAGAGGTAGTTGGTCTATTTCGATTTCGCGAGGAGACCTAGTTGTTATGAGATGACATTAATGGATGCACAAGAGCTAGGAGCATAGTGAAAGGGAGAAGGGATTTGAAATTTTTTTCAAAGTTCATTGCACTTATGTGTAGATTCAACAATTCCATGAATTCTAGTGATTAGGGAGAAACTAACCACTAGGGTCAAAGGAATAGCAATGAGTAGGATGATGTATGCAATATTGTACTAGGGTCAGTGGGAGAACCAATTATAGGAAGATCTTGGAGAAGTACCTACCTTCCTAAGAGGGAGTATTGATTTTGTAGTATTTGACAGGTACATATGCATAGTCCAAGTGTCTGAAATGTAGGAGTCGTCCAAGAAGCCTCCCATACTTAAGAGGTTCACATTAGTAAAGTGAACTCTTGAAGTGAATTTACTTTTGTAACTACCTTATGTGAAGTGAAGTAGAGGGCCCATGGTATTTGGAAGTCATTGGTATTTTCCCAAGGTGTTTACATATTGTAATGTTATAAAAGACAAACTAAGTGGGAAGGAAAAAAACAACAGTCATATAGAATGAGTGAGTGAGATCTCATTGAATGGGTCGAGAAGGAATTCCATCCAAATGTGAGGGAAAGGGCCAACGAATAGAGAAAAGAAACGATAGAGAAGGTAGCATCCAAGAGATAGGCTAGGCTATCTTTTTGTGTTTGTATATTCCTCGGGAGGGCCATTATCCCAAGATGGGAGCCCACGATTTTTATAATAAAATCATCTATTGTTGGTTTTCCGCAATTGGGGTTTTCTAGGATAGATCAAGGTGTGAAATGTGTGATATC
>LPNX011209548.1:0-23723 GCA_001517045.1 Pseudotsuga menziesii | reverse complement strand
AGAATCTGGTCAAAGCTGAGACTGCATCATGAAGTTTTGTTAGGGTTTGGCTTAAAGATGGCGAAAATAGCTCTCAACATCGTGAAAGTTGGCATGCACTTTTATTTTCCAAATGTGGATTTAAATCTATGATTATATTTTAATTTTGTGAAATTAGTCAAACGTGAAACTTCGATGTGCGGTTTTGCTGAGGTTGGGCTTAAAGGGGGTGAAAATACTTTGGAATGTCTCAAAAGTTTGCATGCACGTTTGTTGATCAAATTGGCATCCAAATTTAGGATCAAATTTAAATTCTAAGAAACTGTTCGAAAGGGAAATTCCGCGTACGGTTTCAACAGGGTTACGCTTCAAGGTGGTCAAAATAGCTTGAAACGTCGCGAAAGTTGGCGTGTATGCTTGTCTATCCAATATGCATCCAAACATATGATCAGGTTTAAATTCTAAGAATCTGGTCAAAGCCGAGACTGCATCATTCAGTTTTGTTAGGGTTTGGCTTAAAGATGGCGAAAATAGCTCTCAACATTGTGAAAGTTGGCATGCACTCTTATTTTCCAAATGCGGATTTAAATCTATTATTAAATTTTAATTTTGAGAAATTATTCAAAAGTGAAACTTCGTTGTGCGGTTTTGCTAAGGTTGGGCTTAAAGGGGGTGAAAATATTTTGGAATGTCTCAAAAGTTTGCATGGACGCTTGTTGATCAAATTGCCATCCAAATTTATGATCAAATTTAAATTCTAAGAAACTGCTCGAAAGGGAAACTCGGTCGTGCGGTTTCAATAGGGTTGGGCTTAAAGGGGGTCAAAATAGCTTGAAACGTCGCGAAAGTTGGCGTGCATGCTTTTCTATCCAATGTCCATCCAAACATATGATCAGGTTTAAATTCTAAGAATCTGGTCAAAGCTAAGACTGCATCATGCAAATTTGTTAGGGTTTGGCTTAAAGATGGCGAAAATAGCTGTCAACATCGTGAAAGTTGGCATGCACTCTTATTTTCCAAATGCGGATTTAAATCTATGAATAAATTATAATTTTGAGAAATTAGTCAAACGTGAAACTTCGTTGTGCTGTTTTGCTAAGGTTGGGCTTAAAGGGGGTGAAAATACTTTGGAATGTCTCAAAAGTTTGCATGCATGCTTGTTGATCAAATTGGCATCCAAATTTATGATCAAATTTAAATTCTGAGAAACTGTTCGAAAGGGAAACTCCGTCGTGCTGTTTCAACAGGGTTGGGCTTAAAGGGTGTCAAAATAACTTGAAACGTCACGAAAGTTGGCGTGCATGCTTGTCTATCCAATATGCATCCAAACATATGATCAGGTTTAAATTCTTAAGAATCTGGTCAATGCCGAGACTGCATAATGCAGTTTTGTTAGGGTTTGGCTTAAAGACGGCGAAAATAGCTCTGAACATCATGAAAGTTGGCATGCACTCTTATTTTCCAAATGCGGATTTAAATCTATGATTAAATTTTAATTTTGAGAAATTAGTCAAACGTGAAACTTCATTGTGCGGTTTTGCTAAGGTTGGGCTTAAAGGGGGTGAAAATACTTTGGAATGTCTCAAAAGTTTGTATGCACGCTTGTTGATCAAACTGGCATCCAAATTTATGATCAAATTTAAATTCTGAGAAACTGCTCGAAAGGGAAACTCCGTCGTGCGGTTTCAACAGGGTTGGGCTTAAAGGGGGTCAAAATAGCTTGAAACGTCCCGAAAGTTGGCGTGCATGCTTGTCTATCCAATATGCATCCAAACATATGATCAGGTCAAAGCTGAGACTGCATTAAATTCTAAGAATCTGGTCAAAGCTGAGACTGCATCATGCAAATTTGTTAGGGTTTGGCTTAAAGATGGCGAAAATAGCTCTCAACATCGTGAAAGTTGGCATGCACTCGTATTTTCCAAATGCGGATTTAAATCTATGACTAAATTTTAATTTTGAGAAATTAGTCAAACGTGAAAGTTCGTTGCGCGGTTTTGCTAAGGTTGGGCTTAAAGGGGGTGAAAATACTTTGGAATGTCTCAAAAGTTTGCATGCACGCTTGTTGATCAAATTGGCATCAAAATTTATGATCAAATTTAAATTTTGAGAAACTGCTCGAAAGGGAAATTCCGTCATGTGGTTTCAACAGGGTTGGGCTTAAAGGGGGTCAAAATAGCTTGAAACATCGCAAAAGTTGGCGTGCATGCTTGTCTATCCAATATGCATCCAAACATATGATCATGTTTAAATTCTAAGAAACTGGTCAAATCCAAGACTGCATCATGCAGTTTTGTTAGGGTTTGGCTTAAAGATGGTGAAAATAGCTCTCAACATCGTGAAAGTTGGCATGCACTCTTATTTTCCAAATGCGGATTTAAATCTATGATTAAATTTTAATTTTGATAAATTAGTCAAACGTGAAACTTCGTTGTGCGGTTTTGCTAAGGTTGGGCTTAAAGGGGGTGAAAATACTTTGGAATGTCTCAAAAGTTTGCATGCACGCTTGTTGATCAAATTGGCATCCAAATTTATGATCAAATTTAAATTCTAAGAAACGGCTCGAAAGGGAAACTCGGTCGTGCGGTTTCAACAGGGTTGGGCTTAAAGCGGGTCAAAATAGCTTGAAACGTCGTGAAAGTTGGCGTGCATGCTTATCTATCCAATATGCATCCAAACATATGATCAGGTTTAAATTCTAAGAATCTGGTCAAAGCTGAGACTGCATCATGGCATTTTGTTAGGCTTTGGCTTAAAGATGGCGAAAATAGCTCTCAACATCGTGAAATTTGGCATGCACTCTTATTTTCCAAATGCACATTTAAATCTATGATTAAATATTAATTTTGAGAAATTAGTCAAACGCGAAACTTCCTTGTGTGGTTTTGCTAAGGTTGGGCTTAAAGGGGGTGAAAATACTTTGGAATGTCTCAAACGTTTGCATGCACGCTTGTTGATCAAATTGGCATCCAAATTTATGATCAAATTTAAATTCTGAGAAACTGCTCGAAAGGGAAACTCCGTCGTGCAGTTTCAACAGGATTGGGCTTAAAGGGGGTGAAAATAGCTTGAAACGTCACGAAAGTTCGCGTGCATGCTTGTCTATCCAATATGCATCCAAGCTGAGACTGCATCATGCAGTTTTGTTAGGGTTTGGCTTAAATATGGCGAAAATAGCTCTCAACATCGTGAAAGTTGGCATGCACTCTTATTTTCCAAATGCGGATTTAAATCTATGATTAAATTTTAATTTTGAGAAATTAGTCAAACGTGAAACTTCGTTGTGCGGTTTTGCTAAGGTTGGGCTTAAAGGGGGTGAAAATATTTTGGAATGTCTCAAAAGTTTGCATGCACACTTGTTGATCAAATTGGCATCCAAATTTATGATCAAATTTAAATTCTAAGAAACTGCTTGAAAGGGAAACTCCGTCATGCGGTTTCAACAGCGTTGGGCTTAAAGGGGGTCAAAATAGCTTGAAACGTCGCGAAAGTTGGCGTGCATGCTTGTGTATCCGATATGCATCCAAATAGATGATCAGGTTTAAATTCTGAGAATATGGTCAAAGCTGAGATTGCATCATGCAGTTTTGTTGGGGTTTAGCTTAAAGATGGCGAAAATAGCTCTCAACATCGTGAAAGTTGGAATGCACTTTTATTTTCCAAATGCGGATTTAAATCTATGATTAAATTTTAATTTTGAGAAATTAGTCAAACGTCAAACTTCGTTTTGCGGTGAAAATACTTTTGAATGTCTCAAAAGTTTGCATGCACGCTTGTTGATCAAATTGGCATCCAAATTTATGATCAAATTTAAATTCTAAGAAACTGCTCGAAAGGGAAACTCTGTCGTGCGGTTTCAATAGGGTTGGGCTTAAAGGGGGTCAAAATTGCTTGAAACGTCGGGAAAGTTGGCGTGGATGCTTGTCTATCCAATATGCATCCAAACATATGATCAGGTTTAAATTCTAAGAATCTGGTCAAAGCGAAGACTGCATCATGCAGTTTTGTTACGGTTTGGCTTAAAGATAGCGAAAATAGCTCTCAACATCGTGAAAGTTGGCATGCATTCTTATTTTCCAAATGCGGATTTAAATCTATGATTAAATTTTAATTTTGAGAAATTAGTCAAACGTGAAACTTCGTTGTGCAGTTTTGCTAATGTTGGGCTTAAAGGGGGTGAAAATACTTTGGAATGTCTCAAAAGTTTGCATGCATGCTTGTTGATCAAATAGGCATCCAAATTTATGATCAAATTTAAATTCTGAGAAACTGCTCGAAAGGGAAACTCCGTCGTGCGGTTTCAACAGGATTGGGCTTAAAGGGGGTCAAAATAGCTTGAAACGTCGCGAAAGTTGGCGTGCATGCTTGTCTATCCAATATGCATCCAAACATATGATCAGGTTTAAATTCTAAGAATCTGGTCAAAGCTGAGACTGCATCATGTAGTTTTGTTAGGGTTTGGCTTAAAGGTGGCGAAAATAGCTCTCAACATTGTGAAAGTTGGCATGCACTCTTATTTTCCAAATGCGGATTTGAATCTATGATTAAATTTTAATTTTGAGAAATTAGTCAAACGTGAAAGTTCGTTGTGCGGTTTTGCTAAGGTTGGGTTTAAAGGGTGTGAAAATACTTTGGAATGTCTCAAAAGTTGGCATGCACGCTTGTTGATCAAATTGGTCTAAATTTATCATCAAATTTAAATTCTGAGAAACTGCTCGAAAGGGAAACTCTGTCGTGCGGTTTCAACAGGGTTGGGCTTAAAGGGGGTCAAAATAGCTTGAAACGTCGCGAAAGTTGGCGTGCATGCTTGTCTATCCAATATGCATCCAAACATATGATCAGGTTTAAATTCAAAGAATCTGGTCAAAGCCGAGACTTCATCATGCAGTTTTGTTAGGGTTTGGTTTAAAGATGGCGAAAATAACTCTCAACATTGTGGAAGTTGGCATGCACTCTTATTTTCCAAATGCGGATTTAAATCTATGATTAAATTTTTATTTTGAGAACTTAGTCAAACATGAAACTTCGTTGTGCGGTTTTGCTAAGGTTGGGCTTAAAGGGGGTGAAAATACTTTGGAATGTCTCAAAAGTTTGCATGCACGCTTGTTGATCAAATTGGTAACCAAATTTATGATCAAATTTAAATTCTGAGAAACTGCTCGAAAGGGGAACTCCGTTGTGCGGTTTCAATAGGGTTGGGCTTAAAGGGGGTCAAAATAGCTTAAAACGTCGCGAAAGTTGGCGTGCATGCTTGTCTATCCAATATGCATCCAAACATATGATCAGGTTTAAATTATAAGAATCTGGTCAAAGCTGAGACTGGATCATGCAGTTTTGTTAGGGTTTGGCTTAAAGATGGCGAAAATAGCTCTCAACAACGTGAAAGTTGGCATGCACTGTTATTTTCCAAATGAGGATTTAAATATATGATTAAATTTTAATTTTGAGAAATTAGTCAAACTTTAAAATTCGTTGTGTGATTTTGCTAAGGTTGGGCTTAAAGGGGGTGAAAATACTTTGGAATGTCTCAAAAGTTTTGCATGCACGCTTGTTGATCAAATTGGTATCCAAATTTATGATCAAATTTAAATTCTGAGAAACTGCTCGAAAGGGAAACTCTGTTGTGCGATTTCAACATGGTTGGGCTTAAAGGGGGTCAAAATACCTTGAAATGTCGTGAAAGTTGGAGTGCATGCTTGTCAATCCAATATGGATCCAAACATATGATCAGGTTTAAATTCTAAGAATCTGGTCAAAGCTGAGACTGCATCATGCAGTGTTGTCAGGGTTTGGCTTAAAGATGGCGAAAATAACTCTCAACATCGTGAAAGTTGGCATGCATTGTTATTTTCCAAATGCGGATTTAAATCTATGATTAAATTTTAATTTCGAGAAATTAGTCAAACGTGAAACTTCGTTGTGCGGTTTTGCTAAGGTTGGGCTTAAAGGGGGTGAAAATATTTTCGAATGTCTCAAAAGTTTGCATGCACGCTTGTTGATCAAATTGGCATCCAAATTTATGATCAAATTTAAATTCTAAGAAACTGGTCGAAAGGGAAACTCCGTCGTGCGGTTTCAGCAGGGTTGGGCTTAAAGGGGGTCAAAATAGATTGAAACGTCGTGATAGTTGGCATGCATGATTGTCTATCCCATATGCATCCAAACATATGATCAGGTTTAAATTCTAAGAATCTGGTCAAAGCTGAGACTGCATCATGCAGTTTTGTTAGGGTTTGGCTTCAAGATGGCGAAAATAGCTCTCAACATCATGAAAGTTTGCATGCACTCTGATTTTCCAAATGCGGATTTAAATCTATGATTAAATTTTAATTTCGTTAAATTAGTCAAACGTGAAACTTCGTTGTGCAGTTTTGCTAAGGTTGGGCTTAAAGGGGGTGAAAATACTTTGGAATGTCTCAAAAGTTTGCATGCACCCTTGTTGATCAAATTGGCATCCAAATTTATGATCAAATTTAAATTCTGAGAAACTGCTCGAAAGGGAAACTCTGTTTTGCGGTTTCAACAGGGTTGGGCTTAACGGGGGTCAAAATAGCTTGAAACGTCGCGAAAGTTGGCGTGCATGCTTGTCTATCCAATATGCATCCAAACATATGATCAGGTTTAAATTCTAAGAATCTAGTCAAAGCTGAGACTGCATCATGCAGTTTTGTTAGGGTTCGGCTTAAAGATGGTGAAAATAGCTCTCAACATAGTGAAAGTTGGCATGCAATCTTATTTTCCAAATGCGCATTTAAATCTATGATTAAATTTTAATTTTGAGAAATTAGTCAAACGTGAAACTTCGTTGTGCGGTTTTGCTAAGGTAGGGCTTAAAGGCGGTGAAAATATTTTGGAATGTCTCAAAAGTTTGCATGCACGCTTGTTGATGAAATTGGCATCCAAATTTATGATCAAATTTAAAGTCTAAGAAACTGGTCGAAAGGGAAACTCCGTCGTGCATTTTTAACGGGATTGGGCTTAAAGGGGGTCAAAATAGCTTGAAACGTCGCGAAAGTTGGCGTGCATGCTTGTCTATCCAATATGGATCCAAACATATGATCAGTTTTAAATTCTAAGAATCTGGTGAAAGCTGAGACTGCATCACGCAGTTTTGTTAGGGTTTGGCTTAAAGATCGCGAAAATAGCTCTCAACATCGTGAAAGTTGGCATGCACTCTTATTTTCCAAATGCGGATTTAAATCTATGATTAAATTTTAATTTTGACAAATTAGTCAAACGTGAAACTTCGTTGTGCGGTTTTGCTAAGGTTGGGCTTAAAGGGGGTGAAAATACTTTGGAATGTCTCAAAAGTTTGCATGCACGCTTGTTGATCAAATTGGCATCCAAATTTATGATCAAATTTAAATTCTAAGAAACTGCTCGAAAGGAAAACTCCGTCGTGCGGTTTCAACGGGGTTGGGCTTAAAGGGGGTCAAAATAGCTTGAAACGTCATGAAAGTTGGCGTGCATGCTTGTCTATCCAATATGCATCCAAACATATGATCAGGTTTAAATTCTAAGAATCTGGTCAAAGGTGAGACTGCATGATGCGGTTTTGTTAGGGTTTGGCTTAAAGATGGCGAAAATAGCTCTCAACATCGTGAAAGTTGGCATGCACTCTTATTTTCCAAGTGTGGATTTAAATCTATGATTAAATTTTAATTTTGAGAAATTAGTTAAACGTGAAACTTCGTGGTGCGGTTTTGCTAAGGTTGGGCTTAAAGGGGGTGAAAATACTTTGGAATGTCTCAAAAGTTTGCATGGACGCTTGTTGATCAACTTGGCATCCAAATTTATGATCACATTAAAATTCTGAGAAACTGCTCGAAAGGGAAACTCTGTCGTGCGGTTTCAACAGGTTTGGGCTTAAAGGGGGTCAAAATAGCTTGAAACATCGCGAAAGTTGGCGTGCATGCTTGTCTATCCAATATGCATCCAAACATATGATCAGGTTTAAATTCTAAGAATTTCGCAAAGCTGAGACTGCATCATGTAGTTTTGTTAGGGTTTGGCTTAAAGATGGAGAAAATAGCTCTCAACATCGTGAAAGTTGGCATGCACTCTTATTTTCCAAATGCGGATTTAAATCTACGAATAAATGTTAATTTTGAGAAATTAGTCAAACGTGAAACTTTGTTTTGCGGTTTTGCTAAGGTTGGGCTTAAAGGGGGTGAAAATATTTTGGAATGTCTCAAAAGTTTGCATGCACGCTTGTGGATCAAATTGGCATCCAAATTTATGATCAAATTTAAATTCTGAGAAACTGCTCGAAAGGGAAACTCCGTCGTGCGGTTTCAACAGGGTTGGGCTTAAAGGGGGTCAAAATAGCTTGAAACGTCGCGAAAGTTGGCGTGCATGCTTGTCTATCCAATATGCATCCAAACATATGATCAGGTTTAAATTCTAAGAATCTCGTCAAAGCTGAGACTGCATCATGCAGTTTTGTTAGGGTTTGGCTTAAAGATGGCGAAAATAGCTCTCAACATCGTGAAAGTTGGCATGCACTCTTATTTTCCAAATGCGGATTTAAATCTATGATTAAATTTTACTTTTGAGAAATTAGTCAAACGTGAAACTTCGATGTGCGGTTTTGCTAAGGTTGGGCTTAAAGGGTGTGAAAATAATTTGGAATGTCTCAAAAGTTTGCATGCACGCTTGTTGATCAAATTGGCATCCAAATTTATGATCAAATTTAAATTCTGAGAAACTGCTCGAAAGGGAAGCTCCGTTGTGCGGTTTCAATAGGGTTGGGCTTAAAGGGGGTCAAAATAGATTGAAACGTCGCGAAAGTTGGCGTGCATGCTTGTCTATCCAATATGCATCCAAACATATGATCAGGTTTAAATTCTAAGAATCTGGTCAAAGCTAGGACTCCATCATGCAGTTTTGTTACGGTTTGGCTTAAAGATGGCGAAAATAGCTCTCAACATCATGAAAGTTGGCATGCACTCTTATTTTCCAAATGCGGATTTAAATCTATGATTAAATTTTAATTTTGAGAAATTAGTCAAACGTGAAAGTTCGTCGTGCGGTTTTGCTAAGGTTGGGCTGAAAGGGGGTGAAAATACTTTGGAATGTCTCAAACGTTTGCATGCACGCTTGTTGATCAAATTGGCATCCAAATTTATGATCAAATTTTAATTCTGAGAAACTGCTCGAAAGGGAAACTTTGTCGTGCGGTTTCAACAGGGTTGGGCTTAAAGGTGGTCAAAATAGCTTGAAACGTCGCGAAAGTTGGCGTGCATGCGTGTCTATCCAATATGCATCCAAACATATGATCAGGTTTAAATTCCAAGAATGTGGTCAAAGCCGAGACAGCATCATGCAGATTTGTTAGGGTTTGACTTAAAGATGGCGAAAATAGCTCTCAACATCGTGAAAGTTGGCATCCACTCTTATTTTCCAAATGTGGATTTAAATCTATGATTAAATTTTAATTTTGAGATATTAGTCAAACGTGAAAATTCGTTGTGAGGTTTTGCTAAGGTTGGGCTTAAAGGGGGTGAAAATATTTTGGAATGTCTCAAAAATTTGCATGCAAGCTTGTTGATGATATTGGCATCCACATTTATGATCAAATTTAAATTCTAAGAAACTGCTCGAAAGGGAAACTCCGTCGTGCAGTTTCAACAGGGTTGGGCTTAAAGGGGGTCAAAATAGCTTGAAACATCGCGAAAGTTGGCGTGCATGCTTGTCTATCCAATATGCATCCAAACATATGATCAGGATTAAATTCTAAGAATCTGGTCAAAGATGAGACTGCATCATGCAGTTTTGTTAGGGTTTGGCTTAAAGATGGCGGAAATATCTCTCAACATCGTGAAAGTTGGCATGCACTCTTATTTTCCAAATGTGGATTTAAATCTATGATTAAATTTTAATTTTGAGAAATTAGTCAAAGGTGAAACTTCGTTGTGCGATTTTGCTAAGGTTGGGCTTAAGGGAGTGAAAATACTTTGGAATGTCTCAAAATTTTGCATGCATGCTTCTTGATCAAATTGGCATCCAAATTTATGATCAAATTTAAATTCTAAGAAACTGCTCGAAAGGGAAACTCCCTCGTGCGGTTTCAACAGAGTTGGGCTTAAAAGGGGTCAAAATAGCTTGAAACGTCGCGAAAGTTGGCGTGCATGCTTGTCTATCCAATATGCATCCAAACATATGACCAGGTTTAAATTCTAAGAATCTGGACAAAGTTGAGACTGCATCATGCAGTTTTGTTAGGGTTTGGCTTAAAGATGGCGAAAATAGCTCTCAACATCGTGAAAGTTGGCATGCACTCTTATTTTCCAAATGTGGATTTAAATCTATGATTAAATTTTAATTTTGAGAAATTAGTCAAACGTGAAACTTCGTTGTGCGGTTTTGCCGAGGTTGGGTTAAAGGGGGTGAAAATATTTTGGAATGTCTCAAAAGTTTGCATGCACGCTTGTTGATCAAATTGGCATCCAAATTTATGATCAAATTTAAATTCTAAGAAACTGCTCGAAAGGGAAACTCCGTCGTGGGGTTTCAACGGGGTTGGGCTTAAAGGGGCTCAAAACAGCTTGAAACGTCGCGCAAGTTGGCGTGCATGCTTGTCTATCCAATATGCATCCAAACATATGATCAGGTTTAAATTCTAAGAATCTGGTCAAAGCTGAGACTGCATCATGCAGTTTTGATAGGGTTTGGCTTAAAGATGGCGAAAATAGCTCTCAACATCGTGAAAGTTGGCATGCACTCTTATTTTCCAAATGTGGATTTAAATCTACGATTAAATTTTAATTTTGAGAAATTAGTCAAACGTGAAACTTCGTTGTGCGGTTTTGCTAAGGTTTGGCTTAAAGGGGGTGAAAATAATTTGGAATGTCTCAAAAGTTTGCATGCATGCTTGTTGATCAAATTGGCATTCAAATTTACGATCAAATTTAAATTCCAAGAAACTGCTCGAAAGGGAAACTCCGTCGTGCGGTTTCAACAGGGTTGGGCTTAAAGGGGGTCAAAATAGCTTGAAACGTCGCGAAAGTCGGCGTGCATGCTTCTCTATCCAATATGCATCCAAACATATGGTCCGGTTTAAATTCTAAGAATCTGGTCAAAGCTGAGACTGCATCATGCAGTTTTGTCAGGGTTTGGCTTAAAGATGGCGAAAATAGCTCTCAACATCGTGAAAGTTGGCATGCACTCTTATTTTCCAAATGTGGATTTAAATCTATGATTAAATTTTAATTTTGAGAAATTAGTCAAACGTGAAACTTCGTTGTGCGGTTTTGCTAAGGTTGGGCTTAAAGGGGGTGAAAATATTTTGGAATGTTTCAAAAGTTTGCATGCACGCTTGTTGATCAAATTGGCATCCAAATTTATGATCAAATTTAAATTCTAAGAAACTGCTCGAAAGGGAAACTCCGTCGTGCGGTTTCAACAGGGTTGGGCTTAAAGGGGATCCAAATTGCTTGAAACGTCGTGAAAGTTGGCGTGCATGCTTGTCTATCCAATATGCATCCAAAAATATGATCAGGTTTAAATTTTAAGAATCTGGTCAAAGCTGGGACTGCATCATGCAGTTTTGTCAGGGTTTGGCTTAAAGATGGCGAAAATAGCTCTCAACATCGTGAAAGTTGGCATGCACTCTTATTTTCCAAATGCGGATTTAAATCTATGATTAAATTTTAATTTTGAGAAATTAGTCAAACGTGAAACTTCGTTGTGCGGTTTTGCTAAGGTTGGGCTTAAATGGGGTGAAAATATTTTGGAATGTCTCAAAAGTTTGCATGCACGCTTGTTGATCAAATTGGCATTCAATTAACGATAAAATTTAAATTCTAAGAAACGGCTCGAAAGGGAAACTCCGTCGTGCGGTTTCAACATGGTTGGGCTTAAAGGGGGTCAAAATAGCTCCAAACGTCGCGAAAGTTGGCGTGCATGCTTGTCTATCCAATATGCATCGAAACATATGCTCAGGTTTAAATTCTAAGAATCTGATCAAAGCTAAGACTGCATCATGCAGTTTTGTTAGGGTTTGGCTTAAAGATGGCGAAAATAGCTCTCAACATCGTGAAAGTTGGCATGCACTCTTATTTTCCAAATGCAGATTTAAATCTATGATTAAATTTTAATTTTGAGAAATTAGTCAAACGTGAAACTTCGTTGTGCGGTTTTGCTAAGGTTGGGCATCAAGGGGGTGAAAATATTTTGGAATGTCTCAAAAGTTTGCATGCACACTTGTTGATCAAATTGGCATCCAAATTTACGATCAAATTTAAATTCTGAGAAACTGCTCGAAAGGGAAACTCCGTCATGCGGTTTCAATAGGGTTGGGCTTAAAGGGGGTCAAAATAGCTTGAAACGTCGCGAAAGTTGGCGTGCATGCTTGTCTATCCAATATGCATCCAAACATATGATCATGTTTAACTTCTAAGAATCTGGTCAAAGCTGAGACTGCATCATGCATTTTTGTTAGGGTTTGGCTTAAAGATGGCGAAAATAGCTCTCAACATCGTGAAAGTTGGCATGCACTCTTATTTTCCAAATGCGGATTTAAATCTATGATTAAATTTTAGTTTTGAGAAGTTAGCCAAACGTGAAACTTCGTTGTGCGGTTTTGCTAAGGTTGCGCTTAAAGGGGGTGAAAATATTTTTGAATGTCTCAAAAGTTTGCATGCACGCTTGTTGATCAAATTGGCATCCAAATTTATGATCAAATTTAAATTCTAAGAAACTGCTCGAAAGGGAAACTCCGTCGTGCAGTTTCAACAGGGTTGGGCTTAAA
This sequence comes from Pseudotsuga menziesii, assembly GCA_001517045.1. Classification (NCBI taxonomy): domain Eukaryota; kingdom Viridiplantae; phylum Streptophyta; class Pinopsida; order Pinales; family Pinaceae; genus Pseudotsuga; species Pseudotsuga menziesii. Next base: position 10,993 of record LPNX011209548.1, on the reverse strand, counting down.
GGGGGTCAAAATAGCTTGAAACGTCGCGAAATTTGGCGTGCATGCTTGTCTATCCAATATGAATCCAAACATATGATCAGGTTTAAATTCTAAGAATCTGGTCAAAGCTGAGACTGCACCATGCAGTTTTGTTAGGGTTTGGCTTAAAGATGACGAAAATAGCTCTCAACATCGTGAAAGTTGGCATGCACTCTCATTTTCCAAATGTGAATTTAAATCTATGATTAAATTTTAATTTTGAGAAATTAGTCAAACGTGAAACTTCATTGTGCGGTTTTGCTAAGGTTGGGTGTAAAGGGGGTGAAAATATTTTGGAATTTCTCAAAAGTTTGCATGCACGCTTGTTGATCAAATTGGCATCCAAATTTATGATCAAATTTAAATTCTAAGAAACTGCTCGAAAGGGAAACTCCGTCGTGCAGTTTCAACAGGGTTGGGCTTAAAGGGGGTCAAAATAGCTTGAAACGTCGCGAAAGTTGGCATGCATGCTTGTCTATCCAATATGCATCCAAACATATGATCAGGTTTATATTCTAAGAATCTGGTCAAACCTGAGACTGCATCACGCAGTTTTGTTAGGGTTTGGCTTGAAGATGGCGAAAATAGCTCTCAACATAGTGAAAGTTGGCATGCACTCTTATTTTCCAAATGCGGATTTAAATCTATGATTAAATTTTAATTTTGAGAAATTACTCAAACGTGAAACTTCGTTGTGCAGTTTTGCTAAGGTTGGGCTTAAAGGAGGTGAAAATATTTTGGAATGTCTCAAAAGTTTGCATGCACGCTTGTTGATCAAATTGGCATCCAAATTTATGATGAAATTTAAATTCTAAGAAACTGCTCGAAAGCGAAACTCCGTCGTGCGGTTTCAACATGGTTGGGCTTAAAGGGGGTCAAAATAGCTTGAAACGTCACGAAAGTTGGCGTGCATGCTTGTCTATCCAATATGCATCCAAACATATGATCAGGTTTAAATTCTAAGAATCTGGTCAAGGCTGAGACAGCATCATGCATTTTTGTTAGGGTTTGGCTTAAAGATGGCGAAAATAGCTCTCAACACCGTGAAAGTTGGCATGCACTCTTATTTTCCAAATGCGGATTTGAATCTATGATTAAATTTTAATTTTGAGAAATTAGTCAAACGTGAAACTTGGTTGTGCAGTTTTGCTAAGGTTGGGCTTAAAGGGGGTGAAAATATTTTGGAATGTCTCAAAAGTTTGCATGCACGCTTGTTGATCAAATTGGCATCCAAATTTATGATGAAATTTAAATTCTAAGAAACTGCTCGAAAGCGAAACTCCGTCGTGCGGTTTCAACATGGTTGGGCTTAAAGGGGGTCAAAATAGCTTGAAACGTCACGAAAGTTGGCGTGCATGCTTGTCTATCCAATATGCATCCAAACATATGATCAGGTTTAAATTCTAAGAATCTGGTCAAGGCTGAGACAGCATCATGCATTTTTGTTAGGGTTTGGCTTAAAGATGGCGAAAATAGCTCTCAACACCGTGAAAGTTGGCATGCACTCTTATTTTCCAAATGCGGATTTGAATCTATGATTAAATTTTAATTTTGAGAAATTAGTCAAACGTGAAACTTGGTTGTGCAGTTTTGCTAAGGTTGGGCTTAGAGGGGGTGAAAATATTTTGGAATGTCTCAAAAGTTGGCGTGCACGCTTGTTGATCAAATTGGCATCCAAATTTATGATCAAATTTAAATTCTAAGAAACTGGTCGAAAGGGAAACTCCGTCGTGCGGTTTCAACAGGGTTGAGCTTAAAGGGGGTAAAAATAGCTTGAAACATCGCGAAAATTGGCGTGCATTCTTGTCTATCCAATATGCATCCAAACATATGATCAGGTTTAAATTCTAAGAATCTGGTTAAGGCTGAGACTGCATCATGCAGTTTTGTTAGGGTTTGGCTTAAAGATGGTGAAAATAGCTCGCAACATCGTGAAAGTTGGCATGCACTCTTATTTTCCAAATGTAGATTTAAATCTATGAGTAAATTTTAATTTTGAGAAATTAGTCAAACGTGAAACTTCGTTGTGCGGTTTTGCTAAGGTTGGGCTTAAAGGGGGTGAAAATATTTTGGAATGTCTCAAAAGTTTGCATGCACACTAGTTGATCAAATTGGCATCCAAATTTAAAATCAAATTTAAATTCTAAGAAACTGCTCGAAAGGGAAACTCCCTCGTGCGGTTTCAACAGGGTTGGGCTTAAAGGGGGTCAAAATAGCTACAAACATCGCGAAAGTTGGCGTGCATGCTTGTCTATCCAATATGCATCCAAACATATGATCAAGTTTAAATTCTAAGAATCTGGTCAAAGCTGAGACTGCATCATGGAATTTTGTTAGGGTTTGGCTTAAAGATGGCGAAAATAGCTCTCAACATCGTGAAAGTTGGCATACTCTTATTTTCCAAATGCGGATTTAAATCTATGATTAAATTTTAATTTTGAGAAATTAGCCAAACGTGAAACTTCGTTGTGCGGTTTTGCTAAGGTTGGGTTTAAAGGGGGTGAAAATATTTTGCAATGTCTCAAAATTTTGCATGCACGCTTGTCGATCAAATTGGCATCCAAATTTATGATCAAATTTAAATTCTAAGAAACTGATCGAAAGGGAAACTCCGTAGTGCGGTTTCAACAGGGTTGGGCATAAAGGGGGTCAAAATAGCTTGAAACGTCGTGAAAGTTGGCGTGCATGCTTGTCTATCCAATATACATCGAAACATATGATCAGGTTTAAATTCCAAGAAACTGGTCAAAGCTGAGACTGCATCATGCAGTTTTTTTAGGGTTTGGCTTAAAGATGGCGAAAATAGCTGTCAATATCGTGAAAGTTGGCATGCACTCTTGTTTTCCAAATGCGGATTTAAATCTATGATTAAATTTTAATTTTGAGAAATTAGCCAAACGAGAAACTTCGTTGTGCGGTTTTTCTAAGGTTGGACTTAAAGGGGGTGAAAATATTTTGGAATGTCTCAAAAGTTTGCATGCACGCTTGTTGATCAAATTGGTATCCAAATTTATGATCAAATTTAAATTCTAAGAAACTGCTCGAAAGGGAAACTCCATCGTGCTATTTCAACAGGGTTGGGCTTAAAGGGGGTCAAAACAGCTTGGAACGTCGCGAAAGTTGGTGTGCATGCTTGTCTATCCAATATGCATCCAAACATATGATTAGATTTAAATTCTAAGAATCTGGTCAAAGCTGAGACTGCATCATGCAGTTTTGTTAGGGTTTGGCTTAAAGATGACGAAAATAGCTCTCAACATCGTGAAAGTTGGCATGCACTCTTATTTTCCAAATGTGGATTTAAATCTATGATTAAATTTTAATTTTGAGAAATTAGTCAAACGTGAAACTTCGTTGTGCGGTTTTGCCAAGGTTGGGCTTAAAGGGGGTGAAAATATTTTGGAATGTCTCAAAAGCTTGCATGCACGCTTGTTGACCAAATTAGCATCCAAATTTATGATCAAATTTAAATTCTTAGAAACTGTTTGAAAGGGAAACTCCGTCGTGCGTTTTCAACAGGGTTGGGCTTAAAGGGGATCAAAATAGCTTGAAACGTAGCGAAAGTCGGCGTGCATGCTTGTCTATCCAAACATATGATCAGGTTTAAATTCTAAGAATCTGGTCAAAGCTGAGACTGCATCATGTAGTTTTGTTAGGGTTTGGCTTAAAGATGGAGAAAATAGCTCTCAACATCGTGAAAGTTGGCATGCACTCTTATTTTCCAAATGCGGATTTCAATCTATGATTAAATTTTAATTTTGAGAAATTAGTCAAACGTGAAACTTCGTTGTGCGGTTTTGCCAAGGTTGGGCTTAAAGGGGGTGAAAATATTTTGGAATGTCTCAAAATTTTGCATGCACGCTTGTTGATCAAATTGGCATCCAAATTTATGATCAAATTTAAATTCAAAGAAACTGCTCGAAAGGGAAACTCCGTCGTGCGGTTCCAATAGGGTTGGGCTTAAAGGGGGTCAAAATAGCTTGAAACGTCGCGAAAGTTGGCGTGCATGCTTGTCTATACAATTTGCATCCAAACATATGATCAGGTTTAAATTCTAAGAATCTGGTCAAAGCTGAGAGTACATCGTGCAGTTTTGTTAGGGTTTGGCTTAAAGATGGCGAAAATATCTCTCAACATCGTGAAAGATGGCATGCACTCTTATTTTCCAAATGCGGATTTAAATCTATGACTAAATTTTAATTTTGAGAAATTAGTCAAACGTGAAACTTCGTTGTGTGCTTTTGCTAAGGTTGGGCTTAAAGGGGGTGAAAATATTTTGGAATGTCTTAAAAGTTTGCATGCATGCTTGTCGATGAAATTGGCATCCAAATTTATGATCAAATTTAAATTCTAAGAAACTGCTCGAAAGGGAAACTCTGTCGTGCGTTTTGAAAAGGGTTGGGCTTAAAGGGGGTAAAAACTGCTTGAAACGTCGCGAAAGTTGGCGTGCATGCTTGTATATCCAATATGCATCCAAACATATGATCAGGTTGAAATTCTAAGAATCTGGTGAAAGCTGAGAGTGCATCATGCAGTTTTGTTAGGGTTTGGCTTAAAGATGGCGAAAATAGCTCTCAACATCGTGAAAGTTGGCATGCACTCTTATTTTCCAAATGCAGATTTAAATCTATCACTAAATTTTAATTTTGAGAAATTAATCAAACGTGAAACTTCGTTGTGCGGTTTTGCTAAGGTTGGGCTTAAAGGGGGGCTTAAAGGGGGTGAAAATATTTTGGAATGTCTCAAAATTTTGAATGCAAGCTTGTTGATCAAATTGAGATCCAAATTTATGATCAAATTTAAATTCTAAGAAACTGCTCGAAAGGGAAACTCCCTCTTGCGGTTTCAACAGGGTTGGGCTTAAAGGGGGTCAAAATATCTTGAAACATTGTGAAAGTTGGCGTGCATGCTTGTCTATCCAATATGCATCCAAACATATGATCAGGTTTAAATTCGAAGAAGCTGGTCAAAGGTCAGACTGCATCATGCAGTTTTGTTAGGGTTTGGCTTAAAAATGGTGAATATAGCTCTCAACATCGTGAAAGTTGGCATGCACTCTTATTTTCCAAATGTGGATTTAAATCTATGATTAAATTTTAATTTTGAGAAATTAGTCAAACGTGAAACTTCGTTGTGCAGTTTTTCTAAGGTTGGGCTTAAATGGGGTTAAAATATTTTGGAATGTCTCAAAAGTTTGCGTGCACACTTGTTGATCAAATTGCCATCCAAATTTATGATCAAATTTAAATTCTAAGAAAAAGGTCGAAAGGGAAACTCCGTCATGCGGTTTCAACAGGGTTGGGCTTAAAGGGGGTGAAAATAGCTTCAAACGTTCTGAAAGTTGGCGTGCATGTTTTTCTATCCAATATGCATCCAAACATATGATCAGGTTTAAATTCTAAGAATCTGGTCAAAGCTGAGACTGCATCATGCAGTTTTGTTAGGGTTTGGCTTAAAGATGGCGAAAATAGCTCTCAACATCGTGAAAGTTGGCATGCACTCTTATTTTCCAAATGTGGATTTAAATCTATGATTAAATTTTAATTTTGAGAAATTAGTCAAACGTGAAACTTCGTTGTGCAGTTTTTCTAAGGTTGGGCTTAAATGGGGTTAAAATATTTTGGAATGTCTCAAAAGTTTGCGTGCACACTTGTTGATCAAATTGCCATCCAAATTTATGATCAAATTTAAATTCTAAGAAAAAGGTCGAAAGGGAAACTCCGTCATGCGGTTTCAACAGGGTTGGGCTTAAAGGGGGTGAAAATAGCTTCAAACGTTCTGAAAGTTGGCGTGCATGTTTTTCTATCCAATATGCATCCAAACATATGATCAGGTTTAAATTCTAAGAATCTGGTCAAAGCTGAGACTGCATCATGCAGTTTTGTTAGGGTTTGGCTTAAAGATGGCGAAAATACTTCTCAACATCGTGAAAGCTGGCATGCACTCTTATTTTCCAAATGCGGATTTAAATCTATGAGTAAATTTTAATTTTGAGAAATTAGTCAAACGTGAAACTTCGTTGTGCGGTTTTGCTAAGGTTGAGCTTAAAGGGGGTGAAAATATTTTGGAATGTCTCAAAAGTTTGCATGCACGCTTGTTGATCAAATTGGCATCCAAATTTATGATCAAATTTAAATTCTAAGAAACTGCTCGAAAGGGAAACTCCATCGTGGGGTTTCAACAGATTTGGGCCTAAAGGGGGTCAAAATAGCTTGAAACATCACGAAAGTTGGCGTGCATGCTTGTCTATCCAATATGCATCCAAACATATGATCAGGTTTAAATTCTAAGAATCTGGTCAAAGATGAGACTGCATCATGCAGTTTTGTTAGGGTTTGGCTTTAGATGGCAAAAATAACTCTCAACATCGTGAAAGTTGGCATGCACTCTTATTTTCCAAATGCGGATTTAAATCTATGATTAAATTTTAATTTTGAGCAATTTGTCAAACGTGAAACTTCGTTGTGCGGATTTGCTAAGGTTGGGCTTAAAAGGGGTGAAAATATTTTGGAATGTGTCAAAAGTTTGCATGCACGCTTGTTGATCAAATTGGCATCCAAATTTATGATCAAATTTAAATTCTAAGAAACTGCTCAAAAGGGAAACTTCGTCGTGCGGTTTCAACAGGGTTGGGTTTAAAGGGTGTCAAAATAGCTTGAAACGTCGCGAAAGTTGCCGTGCATCCTTGTCTATCCAATATGCATCCAAACATATGATCAGGTTTAAATTCTAAGAATATGGTCAAAGTTGAGAAAGCATCATGCAGTTTTGTAAGGGTTTGGCTTAAAGATGGCGAAAATAGCTCTCAACATCGTGAAAGTTGGCATGCACTATTATTTTCCAAATGCGGATTTAAATCTATGGTTAAATTTTAATTTTGAGAAATTAGTCAAACGTGAAACTTCGTTGTGCGGTTTTGCTAAGTTTGGGCTTAAAGGGGGTCAAAATACTTTGGAATGTCTCAAAAGTTTGCATGCATGCTTGTTGATCAAATTGGTATCCAAATTTATGATCAAATTTAAATTCGAAGAAACTGCTCGAAAGGGAAACTCCGTCGTGCGGTTTCAATAGGGTTGGGCTTAAAGGGGGTCAAAATAGCTTGAAACGTCGCGAAAGTTGGTGTGCATGCTTGTCTATCCAATATGGATCCAAACATATGATCAGGTTTAAATTCTAAGAATCTGGTCAAAGATGAGACTGCATCATGCAGTTTTGTTAGGGTTTGGCTTAAAGATGGCGAAAATAGCTCTCAACATCGTGAAAGTTGGCATGCATTGTTATTTTCCAAATGCGGATTTAAATCTATGGTTAAATTTTAATTTTGAGAAATTAGTCAAACGTGAAACTTCGTTGTGCAGTTTTGCTAAGGTTGGGCTTAAAGGGGGTGAAAATATTTTGGAATGTCTCAAAAGTTTGCATGCACACTTGTTGATCAAATTGGCATCCAAATTTATGATCAAATTTAAATTCTAAGAAACTGGTCGAAAGGGAAACTCCGTCGTGCGGTTTCAGCAGGGTTGGGCTTGAAGGGGGTCAAAATAGATTGAAACGTCGCGATAGTTGGCGTGCATCATTGTCTATCGAATATGCATCCAAACATATGATCAGGTTTAAATTCTAAGAATCTGGTCAAAGCTGAGACTGCATCATGCAGTTTTGTTAGGGTTTGGCTTAAAGATGGCGAAAATAGCTCTCAACATCGTGAAAGTTGGCATGCATTGTTATTTTCCAAATGCGGATTTAAATCTATGATTAAATTTTAATTTCGTTAAATTAGTCAAACGTGAAACTTCGTTGTGCGGCTTTGATAAGTTTGGGCTTAAAGGGGGTGAAAATACTTGGGAATGTCTCAAAAGTTTGCATGCACGCTTGTTGATCAAATTGGCATCCAAATTTATGATCAAATTTAAATTCTGAGAAACTGCTCGAAAGGGAAACTTCGTCGTGCGGTTTCAACAGGGTTGGGTATAAGGGGGACAAAATAGCTTGAAACGTCGCGAAAGGTGGCGTGCATGCTTGTCTATCCAATATGCATCCAAACATATGATCAGGTTTAAATTCTAAGAATCTGGTCAAAGCTGAGACTGCATCATGCATTTTTCTTAGGGTTTGGCTTAAAGATGGCGAAAATAGCTCTCAACATCGTGAAAGTTGGCATGCAATCTTATTTTCGAAATGTGGATTTAAATCTATGATTAAATTTTACTTTTGAGAAATTAGTCAAACGTGAAACTTCGTTGTGCGGTTTTGCTAAGGTTGGGCTTAAAGGCGGTGAAAATACTTTGGAATGTCTCACACGTTTGCATGCACGCTTGTTGATCAAATTGGCATCCAAATTTCTGATCAAATTTAAATTCTGACAAACTGCTCGAAAGGAAAACTCCGTCATACGATTTCAACAAGGTTGGGCTTAAAGGGGGTCAAAATAGCTTGAAACATCGCGAAAGTTGGCGTGCATGCTTGTCTATCCAATATGCATCGAAACATATGATCAGGTTTAAATTCAAAGAATCTGGTCAAAGCCGATACAGCATCATGCAGTTTTGTTAGGGTTTGGCTTAAAGATGGCGAAAATAGCTCTCCACATCGTGAAAGTTGGCATACACTCTTATTTTCCATATGCGGATTTGAATCTATGATTAAATTTTAATGTTGAGAAATTAGTCAAACGTGAAACTTCGTTGTGCGGTTTTGCTAAGGTTGGGCTTAAGGGGGGTGAAAATATTTTGGAATGTCTCAAAAGTTTGCATGCATGCTTGTTGATCAAATTGGCATCCAAATTTACGATCAAATTTAAAGTCTAAGAAACTGCTCGAAAGGGAAACTCCGTCGTGCGGTTTCAACATGGTTGGGCTTAAAGGGGGTCAAAATAGCTTGAAACTTCGCAAAAGTTGGCGTGCATGCTTGTCTATCCAATATGCATCCAAACATATGATCAGTTTTAAATTCTAAGAATCTGGTCAAAGATGAGACTGCATCACGCAGTTTTGTTAGGGTTTGGCTTAAAGATGGCGAAAATAGCTCTCAACATCGTGAAAGTTGGCATGCACTCTTATTTTCCAAATGCGGATTTAAATCTATGATTAAATTTTAATTTTGACAAATTAGTCAAACGTGAAACTTCGTTGTGCGGTTTTGCTAAGGTTGGGCTTAAAGGGGCTGAAAATATTTTGGAATGTCTCAAAAGTTTGCATGCACGGTTGTTGATCAAATTGGCATCCAAATTTATGATCAAATTTAAAGTCTAAGAAACTGCTCGAAAGGGAAACTCCGTCGTGCGGTTTCAACAGGGTTGGGCTTAAAGGGGGTCAAAATAGCTTGAAACGTCGTGAAAGTTGGCGTGCATGCTTGTCTATCCAATATGCATCCAAACATATGATCAGGTTTAAATTCTAAGAATCTGGTCAAAGCTGAGACTGCATGATGCGGTTTTGTTAGGGTTTGGCTTAAAGATGGCAAAAATAGCTCTCAACATCGTGAAAGTTGGCATGCACTCTTATTTTCCAAATGTGGATTTAAATCTATGATTAAATTTTAATTTTGAGAAATTAGTTAAACGTGAAACTTCGTTGTGCGGTTTTGCTAAGGTTCGGCTTAAAGGGGGTGAAAATACTTTGGAATGTCTCAAAAGTTTGCATGCACGCTTGTTGATCAAATTGGCATCCAAATTTATGATCAAATTAAAATTCTGAGAAACTGCTCGAAAGGGAAACTTCGTCGTGCGGTTTGAACAGGGTTGGGCTTAAAGGGGGTCAAAATAGTTTGAAACATCGCGAAAGTTGGCGTGCATGCTTGTCTATCCAATATGCATCCAAACATATGATAAGGTTTAAATTCTAAGAATTTCGTCAAAGCTGAGACTGCATCCTGCAGTTTTGTTAGGGTTTGGCTTAAAGATGGCGAAAATAGCTCTCAACATCATGAAAGTTGGCATGCACTCTTATTTTCCAGATGCGGATTTAAATCTATGATTAAATTTTAATTTTGAGAAATTAGTCAAACGTGAAACTTTGTTGTGCGATTTTGCTATGGTTGGGCTTAAAGGGAGTGACAATACTTTGGAATGTCTCAAAAGTTTGCATGCACGCTTGTTGATCAAATTGGCATCCAAATTTATGATCAAATTTAAATTCTGAGAAACTGCTCGAAAGGGAAACTCCGTCGTGCGGTTTCAACAGGGTTGGGCTTAAAGGGGGTCAAAATAGCTTGAAGCGTCGCGAAAGTTGGCGTGCATGCTTGTCTATCCAATATGCATCCAAACATATGATCAGGTTTAAATTATAAGAATCTGGTCAAAGCTGAGACTCCATCATGCAGTTTTCTTAGGCTTTGGCTTAAAGATGGCGAAAATAGCTCTCAACATCGTGAAAGTTGGCATGCACTCTTATTTTCTAAATGCGGATTTAAATATATTATTAAATTTTAATTTTGAGATATTAGTCAAACGTGAAACTTCGTTTTGCGGTTTTGCTAAGGTTGGGCATAAAGGGGGTGAAAATATTTTGGAATGTGTCAAAAGTTTGCATGCACGCTTGTTGATCAAATTGGCATCCAAATTTATGATCAAATTTAAATTCTAAGAAACTGCTCGAAAGGGAAACTCCGTCGTGCGGTTTCAACAGGGTTGGGCTTAAAGGGGGTCAAAATAGCTTGAAACGTCACGAAAGTTGGCGTGCATGCTTGTCTATCCAATATGCATCCAAACATATGATCAGGTTTAAATTCTAAGAATCTGGTCAAAGATGAGACTGCATCATGCAGTTTTGTTAGGGTTTGGCTTAAAGATGGCGAAAATAGCTCTCAACATCGTGAAAGTTGGCATGCACTCTTATTTTCCAAATGTGGATTTAAATCTATGATTAAATTTTCCTTTTGAGAAATTAGTCAAACGTGAAACTTCGTTGTGCGGTTTTGCTAAGGTTGGGCTTAAAGGGTGTGAAAATACTTTGGAATGTCTCAAAAGTTTGCATGCACG
>LPNX011209547.1:156073-214780 GCA_001517045.1 Pseudotsuga menziesii | reverse complement strand
AGCAGTTGTTTCATGGAGATCACGCAAACAGTCAGTTCCAGCAGATTCAACAACAGAAGCAGAATATGTGGCTGCAGCTGAAGCAACAAAAGAAATAGTGTGGCTCAGGAAGATACTTGAAGATTTGCAAGAAAAACAAGAAAACGCCACTCCATTGTTGGTCGACAATACTTCTGCAATCAAGCTGGCTAAGAATCCTAGATTCCATGATCGAACCAAACACGTCAACACAAAGTATCATTTGATTCGACATCATGTAGAGGCCAAGACAGTCCATCTTCGACATTGTTCCACAAATGATCAAGTTGCAGACATCTTCACCAAAGCGCTTGGACGAGAAAAGTTTGAAAGATTCAGAAACATGCTCGGACTTACGAACACCCCTTCGGATTAAGAGGGGGATTGTTAGAATATAATCCGTCAGGATTATTGTAAATAAATAAATAAATAGGAATTTGAATAGTTGCATGGGAAGGTCAAAAGGCTGGTTCTCAACCGCCTCATTGTAATCTATAAATTAATGTTTTAGCCATGAATAGAATATTGAATCGGGAGTTATTACCAACAATGAGATCATGCCAAACTTTGCCATAACAAATAAACCTTAGTCCTTGAAAGGTCCTAAATTCTTCCCTTGATTAGTTCACAGTAATTTTCACATAACAGTCATGAAGAGTACTGAACTTTTCACCCTAGAACAAGTTATAAAACAGTAATAAATAGAACCTTTCCAATTTTGTAAATAGCCCTTCAACAAGACTGAAAATAGGTTTGATTTAGTTTGCAGCAATATACTCTCCCTAGGCCAAAAAAAAAAAGTTCGAAAGAGCTTCTTCAATTGTGCAAACTATCCCTTGCATATATCATCATAAAGACATGGTGCACTGTACCCTAGGTCTTTATCAGCTGCTGCAAACTCGGACTATGGAAAGTATATGCTGGTCAAAACATGTTTAAAACTTGGACTGTGTAAAGACATCAAAATTTGGACTGTACGTTAAGAAGGAGCAGCATTAACCATGCAAATTCAGGACTGAAATGAGCTGGTAGAATCCCAAGCAAGTCCAAAATGGACTGCTGTTGGCTGCCCAAAAATTCGGGACTATTTCCTCATCCTTCACAAAATTCCTGAGTCTGTTGCTGCTGCAAATGTTGAATTGTGGAAAATTGTCTGTTGTTGTTGCGTTTACCTCGGCCACCTCCCGAAATCAGAACTCAGACTTTTGTTGCCTTCAGACCATCTTTACTAATATAGACTTGGCATACCCTTGTTCAGAGACATAAAAAGAAAACTTGAATACTTCTTTGTTGTCACCTAATTCAAAACAGTCTGCTACAACACCTTTTCTCTGCGGCTGACACAGTATCCACCCGAATTTATCCTTAGTGAGAAGCTCGAAATTATCCTCAGAGTTTACTATGCACTTCTAGTACATTGCGACTGCCCTCAGTTGTCTGTACACCCAAAATTTCAGAGCTTATAGAGTTGTTGTATCTGCCTTAGATGTCCAAGCTTGATGCCCAAAAACATGAAAATAAAACTTCTATGGCTACCTCATTCACTACCTCAGTTGACTGTAAATTTCACTCAAAATTCAAAGAGTTTAAAAGTTGACTGTGGCTGTCAAAAAAAATATCAGACTGCTCCTACATTTTCCTCAGTGGACCGCTCCTCCGAAATTTGCCTCAATCAAACCTTCAAATTTTTACCTCGTAGCTCTTTCAAAATTCACACCCTAAAATGAAATTTGTTAGGGTATTTATAGTGGTTTTTTTTATATAGTTTGGAGTCACCCTACATAAAAATTAAAAAATTAAAAAATTAAAAAAAAATTATTTTTATTTTTCTTTTAGACTAATTTATGGAGCCGACTTGTCATGTGACATTTTTTATTTGAATTATTTTTATTTTGTGTTGACACACAACTTTACCATTTCAATGGTCACCATAAGGACAAAACGTTTTGTCATTTTATTTGTCCCACAACCACTCCTTACCATAAGTAAGGGTGTCCTCTGTACATTACCATCAAAAGGGTGACATTAAGCCACTAGGGCTTCCATACACATTCAATCCACCATTGTGTGTGGGTTCAAGACCCAAACCATCACATGCAAGGGTGTAACCATATCATCTTCTTCAAGGGTTCAAGGACCATTAACCTAATAAATGTGGGTCCAAAGACTTCTTCATGCCAACCAATACTTCCCCAAGGGTTTCAAGACTCCATCAAACCATCAATAACCATGCAAGCCACAAATGACCACAAAATGGGTCATTTGTCCCATAAAGGCTTCTTTGGCATGCCAAGGGGCTTCATGGTCTTCTTTAACCACCTCAACCACATGATCCAGCATGACATCACCTGTGGCGTTGCCAGTCCTTCTCTTAGGGTACCATGACACCATCAGAGCATGAATGACCACAGAATGGGTCATTAATGCTTCTCCAAGCCATTTAGGGATTCTCCATCGTCTACTAAGGCTTCAGGACCATCTCTAGGGTCTTCAGCATCATTAGCAGGGTCTTCAACATCCTCAACAAAGTGGTGGCTTCAAGATCCAGCCTTGTGGGTACAGGGACCTTGTCAACTGGGTACAAGGTGCTTCAAGGAACAAGCCCACTCCATAAGGGGTCCAAGGCACTGCAGGTGGGACTTGGTGGCATCAATGACAACCTGTGGGGCCACTGCAAGTCCATGTTGGCATCAATGACAATTTCATCAACACTTAATACATTTTAGCCAACACACTCATCAAACTCTCCATTGTATTTTCCTTTTAATAATTGAAAACCACCTATGAAACCAGGCACATTCGTATTTTTCCTAGTTCCTTTTTGTCAAGAACCTCCCATTCTTCACCCCTCATAGTCATCGATTGTTTTGATTTTCCACCCAGTGGTAGGAAAGATCGTTCTGATATAGATAGTACTCCATTTGCATCTCCCATAGCTAGTAGTTTTGGCCATTAAATTTCTTGACTCTAAACTTTTCTTCTTCAACCATTTCTCCCACTCAAACCAAGAACCCTTCTTTCCTATGATTTTATGCACCAAATAGGCCTTTGGCTCTTTTATACAAAATGTTAGAAAAATATGATCGTAGAGAAATAACATAAAAAAGATGCAAATATAAAAAGCATAAACACAATACAATAGAGACACAATAACGTGGTTCACCCAAGATGGGCTACGTCCACATAGAAATTGTCAGCCATTTTCACTATATTGTCCAGCGAAATGAAGGGATACAACTTGTAGCATGTCCGCTGGAAATTCCTCTTCATTCTCTAACAATCTCTCTCTCACAATACAATACCATATAAAACCGTAATACAATTCCTTCCTTTTAAAGAGGGATAACCATGGTAAAATACCATGGGATACCCATTATCATGGGCATGTAAACCACCCATTATTGACAAAGTCATGACTCTGAAATTACAACATTCTACAAGGAATTTTTTCCTGAAATTTTCTCTATCGGGGTGCTTCCTCTGAACCCCGACCAAGGGGGGATCCAAAATAATCGTCCCCCCCCCCCCCCCCCCATGAACTCTCCAGGAGACTATTGTGGGTTTGAAAATCCCTCCACACCCCCTTGTTAGGTGTTGGGATCCAAACATGTCTAAAACACAACCTATGAATTAGGAATATCGGGAATCACAACCAGCATTCCCCTCCCCCTTAATGTATGCATCGCCCTCATAGCATATCAACACTATTTACATGTACAAAATTTTACAACTAAATATTTCAAAATAAGTGTGAGAACGATTCCTGCATCGCATCCTCCAATACCCATGTTGCTTCTTCAGGGTCATAATGCATCCATTGGATATTTATCTGCTCTATGGATTTATTCCTGAGAAACATAATCTTCCTTTCGACAATGCGCATTAGTTGCACTAGAATATATCTTTCTAGTTCCACCTAAATCACAGCTCAATCAATAATGTGGTTATGACCAAATATATACTTTTTCAATAGTTACACATGAAATACATTATGCACTTTAATGTAAGAATTAAATGCAATCTCATATGCAACAATACCTATCCTAGATAAGATTCCAAATGACCCGTAATATGTGGGTGCTAGCTTAGGACAAATTTTGAGTTCCAATGAACTTTTCCTCGGGTTGACTTTCAAATACACATGTTCATGAGCTCTGAATTATCTTGCTTCTTTCCCCTTTTTTGCATAACCTTTATGTTCGTCCTAATTCATCTTCATATTCTACCTAAAATTTAAAATCTACTCTTCCATCTCCTTAAGAAATTATAGCCCAATTACTATCATGTATGTTGGATTTTCCCAACTTATTGGAGTATTGCACTCTCTCCCATTCAAGAATTAAAATGGACTCATCTTTAGAGAAGCATGATACACATTGTTATCTACAAACTCCACCAAGTAAAAATAATATTCCCAATTTACATGGTTTATTTATCACATTCAATCTCAACATATCTTCAATAACTTGATTAACTCTCTCACTTTTCCCATCTATTTATGGATGATATGTTGTACTCAACTTTAGATTTGTTCCAAAACCTTTGAATATCCCTTTCCAAAAGTTTGAAGTAAACTTTGGATCTTTGTCTAAGACAATGGCCTTTGGTATCCCATGCAACCTGGTGATCTCCTTCATATTAATATATGTTATGTTAGCTACAATATGCATTGACTTGATTGGAATAAAGTGAGCATCCTTAGTTAACTTGTCCATCACTACCATCATAGAATCATGTTTCTTTGTTGTCCTAGAAAACTTTGATGAAATCAATGGTCACCGCATCCCATTTCCACTCTAGAATTGGTAGTAGTTGTAAAAAAACTATTAGATATCTGTGCTCCTTTTTTACTTTTTGACACTTCATGTTGATGGCTATATACTCAATAGCATATCCCTTCATTTATTGGACAAAAGTGCTGACTTATCACTATTGCAATTGTATTTTGGTATCCACGGTGTCCTACATATGGAACCTTATGCATCTCACTCATTACCAATTTCCTTAATTCACTGAAATTAGGAACATAAACTCTATTTTTATGCATATGAATTCCATCATCTTCCAACTTGTATCCTTCATATTTTGTTGTACATCTTCCTTTTGCAATCCTTATTTTACCGTGCTTTTATCATAATATAATGATCATATAAGATAACGGCCTCAATAATTTTGGTTCTTAAATACACATGATAATGGTTATAGCATGCATTGCATGTACTCTCCTACTGAGTGCATCTGCAACCTTGTTCTCTTTCCCTGTTATATGCTCAATATCAAAATCAAACTCAGAAATAAATTTCAGCAATCATGTATGTTTGACATTCAAGTTATGTTTTTTAAGCAAGTTCCACTATGATATGTTCTTAATTCAAATGTCATACCCATGAGATAATGTCTCCACATATTTAAGGCATGCACTATGGAATCCAAATATAAATCATGTGTGACATAATTATTCTCATGTTATTTCATCTTCCTAGACTCGTAATAGATAGCATGCCCACTATGCATGAGTACTCATACATCACCAATTCCTTCTTTGCAAGCATATGTACATACTACAAAATATTCATTTGGATCAACAATTTTTAGAATTGGTGTAATAGTGATAAATCCATTTAACTAATGAAAACTTTCTTCACACTATTGTATCCATTCAAATTTGAGTCAATTCTTTTGCAATGATGTAATTGTGTGTGCCTCTTTTGAAAAGAAAACTATAAATATTAGGCAATATCCTATCAATCGCATAAATGGACTTACCTTTGATACATTTATGGGTGTGACACATGATAACTTTAAGATTATTTGTATCTACTACTATCCCTTCCTTGGATATGATGTGCCACAAATACTAAATATGTTTTTGATAAAAATGAACATTTACTCAACTTGGCATAAATCTAATTCTCTCTTATCGCTTGAAATATTTTTTTATGGAAATAGGGTTTAGAATGACTTTCCCTATGTTTTGCTCTCAGTATTCTTCAAGACAAGTGAGATTCTTGTTATGGAAATAAAAAATAACATAATGTGCATCCATCCAATCCATCTAAATAAGAACATCATAGGAACCAAAAGGAATTATGTTCAAATATGCAAAAGTATGGAATCCATTCATATCTAATGGAAAACCCTTTACTATCTTATTAATTTTTATTTTGGTTCCAGTAGCCAACTCAACCAACCATGATTTATCATGTTTACTTTTCTTTCACTGAAATATTTCAACCATATTAGGATTAATATAGCTATAAATTGCCCCTAAATCAATTAAAATGGAAATAGGTTGGTTGGCAATCTGACCTTCAACCTTAATCATATAAGATTGATTCTCTACCTTTCTGTTATCGAAGAATGCATAGATTCTAGGAATTTCTCTAGTCGTATCCTCTGTTGTACTCACCTCTTTAATGTTGTGCATGTATCCTCTGTTGTACTCACCTCGGTACATATGATATCCTTTGCATCCCAAACACTTGAGTTGTTTCCTTGTTTATTTTTCATGTCACTCAGCTATCATGGGTTCATGTTGAGTTGGATTTCTTTACTAATATGAATTGACTGGTTCTTGAGAAAATAAGGTTTAAATCCTTTCTTCCTCTAATCCATCTTATATTTTTGCTTATCTCTCCAAGACTTCAAAAACCCTACTTTGCCTTTGATCTGGTCATACATGCATTTGGCCTTTTGAATTGCTTCTTCAAGAGTCTTGGTTTCATCAAGCTAAAGTATTTCTCTAAAAAATTAAGGTAACCAACTCAAAAATATCTATATATTTACATTTAATCTTTAAGAAACCCAGCATATCTTAGCAATTCCAAAACTTCATTTCATTTTCTTCCATAGTCATGTTTCCAAGCTTGAGTTCAAATAACTCCTCCATTTTCTTCTCATAGTAATGTTCAGATAGATACCTATGGTGAAAGTATTTCCTGAACTACTTCTATTTTATATTCTTTTCACTCATATATTATTTACTTGTACCAAATGATCCCGCCTAATAAAATCATTTCCCTGCAAATTGTATATGGAAATTCCAGCTTTCGTATTAGAGGAATATTTATGTAACTGGAAATACTTATTCATCCCCAATAATCAATATTCAACATCTTCTCCCATATTATGATCATCATCAAAAGTGGATGGATTAATCTTCCTAAGCTCCCCTTTCAGCTCTTTCTCCACATGTCTTCTTCTATGATGTCTAACTGCTCCTTGATTCTTCGGATGAATTGGACCTTTTGGTTTCTCGAGGTGACGAGGAATAATGTCTAGGGATCTTGATATCACTCTTGGAATATCTGGATATTTCATGGGGATCTATTTCCATAATATTATCTATCCTCTTTCTCATGGAATGAAGTTTAACCAACTTCCATTTGCATCTATAGTAAATTCATACTTTGCATTAGTTGGGTGTTCAATTGATTTTGTTGCTCCTTATCCTTCAGCATTCTTCCATTATCAACTCTACAACTCTACACTTCCATCCTCAAGCTTTTCATTGTTTCTACCCTCTCTATTGGTTCATTTTTTGTTTTGTTCCCATTAGATTCAATTTCCTCATTTCCCACACTCATATTATGTACTTTGGCTTCTTCTTCAAGATTGTGTGGAAGTTTCCCTTCCCCAATTTTACCTCTTCAGTTATGTTCTATACTAATTCTAATGCAAACCTGTAACATGTAACATGTATAAGAATGTTCTAACATGTATATGCAATTTGTTAATATATGTTAGTTAAACTTTATTTCCAAAATTTAATAAAAATTTCATATATAGATAAAAATTCTAGAAATTATCAATCTAACAAATTTTTCAAACTATAGCTACATATCCTTTTTCTTCCCAATTTCTATAAAAATCAAGAACATTTATTTCTAATATTGTTGTTGTTATTTATTCTCCTATTGATACTCTTTCCAATGAATGTACCCATATTTAAAGTTACATCCCTCCAATGTATGTAGTTTTAACCAAAGTTTGCACTATTCTTGTAGCTACACTTAATCTTGAGGACCAACTTGGAGACTTGCATAAGAAAATTTGTGAAGAACTAAAAAAAATTGTATTGTGTGTTGATATCTCTGAACACCTTCATATTCCTTATCCAGTGCTCCATCCAAATTCTACTAAGTTTTGGAATTTTAAGTTTTAATCTTTTGTATCTTCTGTAGAATTGGAATTTTAGCAAAAACAATTATCTCACATACTAAGCATTTATGGGAAAAATTTCTCTAAGCAAAGTTTTTCATCTTGTTGAGTAGGTAAAATGTTGAGTTCGTAGATCTTTATGGTTTTGACATATCAGGTCACATTTACCTCCTCAAATTTTCTAAAATAGTAGTTACACAATGGACTGGTCTTCTTATGCACCTCTACTCCACACCCTTTGGAATTTATCCAAAAAACACATGGATTATTTGTGTGCTTGGACAACGATTGTGCCATAAAAAATTCATCTCCAACAAGGACCCCATCAATTCGTTGGGTATTGATATTTAAAAGCCATTATTTTCTCACTTCTTGAATATTGGGGGAGAATGTGCCCATGCCCCTCCCTTTCATTCTTATAACTTTCTTCAACGTGGAAAAAAAACCAATGTTTCATACAATTATGAGTTTTGTTCTCTTGATATGGCCAAAATAATTCTTGGGCTCCATAACCTTTTTTATTTATACTTTTGTATTTTTGTTGACGTGGCACCCTGATGACATGGGATGGAATGTGACTACCTATGTGTAAATGGGGTCAAACATGGACACCAGCATACCCTTCCATGTCATATGTACCACCATCGATCATTACCAAGTCACATCTTGACCTGGTACAATTTTCCCCATGAACGATGGGGATTATATCATGTTATTTCATCCAGATATCTCTACCATTCATGGCATACAGCATGGTCGAAGAATATCTAGCAGTCAACAAATTAATCCCCAACAATCCCCTCGTCAATATTAAATGTACAGCATTAAGATCCATTCTTCGTGATACTTGTGTTGTATCAAGTCAAGAACTTATGATGTATTAAGTTCAAAAACCTCTTCATGAGACTTGTGTTGTATCAAGTCTGAAACTTATGTTGTATTAAGTTCATCAACTTGTGTTGTATTAAGTTAAGAGCTTGTGTTGTATCAAGCTAGGTTGTTGAGGGTATGAAATATGCATGTACTATGATCTTATGTTGTATTAAGATCAGGATCTCATGGTGTATTAATATTGGGACCTTGTGTTATATCAAGGTCAGAGACTTGTGTTGTATCAAGTACTTTGAAAGTTATGTTGTCTTGAGATCAGGAGTCTTTTGTTGTATCAATATAGTTCTTGTATCAAGACATTTTGACTTGTGTTGTATCAATTCATGGGGATATACTATGTGATGTATGGCTATTCATGGTCACTAGGTGATATAAGTTTTCTTTAGGGATTAGCTACCCCTAGAGTGATTTACTTTTGCATATGACTATATGACTCGGGGTAATACATATGGTCATATGTTGGAAACAATTCTTCTAAGTATGATATGATAAAGATGATTAATTAATTAAACACTCATGGACCATGCATAATTAATTAATGACAAATGAGATGAGCACAGAGATAGAGTAAATATTTGAATTGCCTATGTCATACCTCCAGTGAACTCAAATTGTAAAGACATCAGTTAAGTCTAAGTTGTTGAAAACAAGTTTTAGTTAATTAAGGAATATACTCTTTGATTTATGCAAAGCGTTTATTGAATATGGAACTGAATCCGAAGCACTGAGGACATTTAGTTAAAGTCCTAACTAATGGTCAAGCAATTATTTAATCAGTTCACATTCAGTTTTGTTCAGTTCAATTCAGTTTAGTTTAGTTAGAGGACATTAACACCAGTGAATTAATGTAGGGCGCATATCTTCAGTGTGGGAGATAATTACGAGGTGAAAACTTGGCACCAAATCAAGGAAGGTGCAATAGGTAATGTTTGGATAGTGCACACATTGTGTATAGTGTTTGCTTTCCCCAAAAGACATGCAACCATTCGTTACCTTCATTGTATAACTAAATAATCTTGTTACTAGAGTGTTATCCATTTGGCAAGACTATGACAATATTATGTATGATCTCTATTCTCTAGTGCTGCTTAGATATCTCTTATCCAGCAATATGCAAGTGTTGTAAAATCATTCTCTTCCATTATCTATCATACTCAAAGGATTGGTTGCTGGTTTTTTCCTCCTCTGGATTTGGAGAGTTTTCCTAGGGTACATCATATGTCTTATGGATGGAATAATTTGTGTGTTTGAAATGTTTTATGAGATATACCTGCACTAGATTTGTTTATCAAAAGTTTTAAAGTTCAAGTATATTCATGTTTTCTCAAACATTGACATAGTATCATAGCAAGGGCATGCAAGAGATTAGTTTTGTGCAAACATTATAAACCTACACAAGATCTTGAAGCATTGACAAATAGCTTGAAGCAATGGCATCAATTTCCATCCGACCGGAAGGCCGACTTGACGACACAACAAACTTCAACACATGGAAGGAGAGAGTGATCAACATTCTCAAAGAACATGATCATGATTCCTTTGTGACCACCGTGATCGAATATCAATCTACTACAAATGCAGGAATAACCAATTACAAGCATAATCAAGCAACGGAAAAGAGGATCATATATGTCTTCGTGAAGTATGACCTCATGTCAGTTATCAGACCATTGAATACGGCAAAGGAGTGTTTTGACACACTCACAAATCTTTATGAGAAGAAGGACCCTACTTAAAAGAGGTATTTAAATAAAAATTTGTGCAACATGAATATGGAAAGTGAAGAGACCGTAACCTCATTCTTCACCAATATTTCATATGCGAAGGATAAACTTGCAAGAATCGGTGTGGAGACCGATGAGGATGATATTATTCAAACCACCATCGATGGGCTCCCCGCCTCATGGGATACCTTTCTTGTTGTGGTAGATGGAATAGAAGAGAATCCCAAATTCAAAATAATTTGGCATGATTGCATTCAAGAAGAAGTGTGCATCCAAAACAAAGTGGTGCACACTAAGGAGGATAATCTAGCTCTCACGAGTAGAACCAAGAAAGGGAGGAAGCTATTTGATCCCAAGAAGTCCCTCTATGCAAAGAAGAAAAAGACCAATAAAGTTTTTGACAAATCAAAGCTTCTATGTTTTCATTGTCAAAATTCGGGACACTTCATATGGGATTGTCCTGTGAAGAGAATAAAATAAGGAAGAATTCATGCTTCCATTATCGTTGAATAAACTTCCAAAGAAGATACACCCGAAGAGAAAGAGACAACGAGGGAGTATTACCTCATCTCTACTTTGTCCAGATATCCCACCATAGGAGAATATACATGGATAATTCACAGTGGTGCTTCAAAGCACATTTTAGGATACAAGGGCGCAATATCCAACCTAAAAGAGAAACATTTTGCATGCATGGTAGAATTGGGAGACAATTCCACATACTCAATCCAAGGAGTTGGATCCACGTCCTTCCAGCTGAGTTTGAGAGACACACTACATGCATAGGACATTATTTATGTCCCTGGATTTAAGAAGAACCTACTCTCTATTTTTGTCCTCAAATATAAATACTTCTGAGTCATCTTCATGGAGGCCGAAGAACCAAAACATTGATATTGTTATTTTTATTGGATCTCGAGAAGAAGGAATTTACAAGGTATTGGGAAAGTATATTAAAGCCATGACACATAATACTATCAGTGGCTATGAGCTTTGGCATAGGAGACTTAGTCACCTCCACTTTATAGAACTCCTTGGTTTGCAGCGAATGGTGAAAGGTATGCCTACTTTTGATTTTGTACATGGCACTGTTTGTAGAGGTTGTGCTTTAGGAAAGAATGTTAAAAAGAATTTTACTAGAAGCCATACTAAACCTAAATGAATATTATATTTAGTGCAATCAGATGTATGTGGACCCATGTCTTTCGCATCCCTTAGTAGGCATCTTTACTATGCTTTATGCATTAATGTTTTCTCCCGTAAGGCCTGGATTTACTTTATGAAAGAAAAAAGTGAAACCTTTAGTAAATTCCAAGAGTATAAATCCTTAGTTGGGAATCAGAAAAGTACGCATATTTTTTCCCTGAGTTTTGATAATGGCGAATAATTCGAATCAAATTCTTTTAATGATTTTTGTAGTGATACAGGGATATATAGACAAATAACGGTTCCTTACAACCCACAACAGAATGGTGTTGTAGAGAGAAAGAACAGAACTATTTGTGAGGATGCAAAATCCATGTTACATAATTAGGATATATCTGCTTATTTGTGGGAAGAAGCTACTAGTACAACATTGTACTTACAGAACATAAGTATGCATGTATTTCTTGATGGAAAAACACCTGAAGAGGTATTCACGGGTGAGAAGCCAGACATATCACATCTTTGGGTTTTTGGATGTCCTGTGTATATTCACATTCCAAAAGAAAAGAGAACCAAAATGGAACCTTCTGGAAAGAAGGAAACTTTTGTTGGATACAGTGAGACCTCCAAGGCATTCAGAATATATGTACCTAGTGAGATACATGTTGAGGTTAGTCCAGATGTGACTTTCCATAAGGAGGCAGTATTCAAGCGATCAAAAGAGCTTGGATGTGATCCAGAGATAGAGGAGGATGAGTATCCTATATTAGAGGTTCATGATGATGATTCTTCCCCTTCTAATGTTCATAGGGAGAATCCAATAGAGCATGCAGAGCTACCTGTCATTACAATTGAACTAGTTGAAGAACCTCCTTCAAAGAGGAGGTCGGCATGGTGTTGAGATGTATTGAAAGATGTTGAAAAGCATGGAGCACCAGTAGGCACTTCTAGAGAGCGCAAGAAGCCTGATAGGTATTAAGGATATGTTTCATTGATGAGAAGCATCAGTCACTTGGATCCTTCATCATATGAATAGGTTGTAAAGCATCAAGTGTCGAAAGATGTTATGACAGAGGAATATCATTCTATTCTGAAGAATTATTTTTGGGATATTATTCCCATACCTAAGAGGAAGTTATTTGTAACTTCCATATGGATTTACAAGATAAATAATGTTGCAGATGGCACTGTGGACAAGTACAAATCCAAGTTTGTTTCTCATGGATTTTCTCAGAAAGAGGGAATTGATTATGAAGAGAATTTTTCTCTAGTGGCCAAGTATACTACCATTAGATCTATTATTTCACTTGCATCAGTATTAGGATGGAAGCTTCACTAGATGGATGTGAAGACTACTTTCCTCAATGGTGAGCTTGAGGAAGAGGTTTACATTAAGAATCTTGAGGGTTTTTTGATACATGGGAAGGAGTCCCATGTGTGCAAGTTGAATAAATCCATGTATGGTTTAAAACAAGCTCCTCAATCTTGGTATGCCATGATAAACAGTTATCTTCAAAAACTAGGTTTCTTGAAGAGTGATGCATATTCAAACTTGTACTTCAAAGTAGTGGATAACCAGCCTCTGGTACTAGTCCTATATGTGCGTGATATTTTCCTCACTAGAGAGGAAATACTGATTGTTGAGTGTCAGAGGGAGCTTACCTCATAGTTTGAGATTAAAGACTTAGGTCGTATGCACTACTTCCTAGGCCTTGATATTTGGAAGATAAATGATGCGATATTTCTATCTCAAGGGAAATATACGGTGGACATCTTGTGCATATTTGGTTTGGTGGATTGTAAATCCATAAATACTCCAGTGGATTCCAATTTGAGGAAAATCCATGAGACTGAGACTTGATCAGATCTAGTGGACCCCACATTATAAAGAAAATTGATTGTCGTGTTGATTATCTGATACATTTGAGGCCAGACATTTTCTATGTAGGTAGCATCTTGATTCAGTTCATGACTGATCCTAGACACAGACACTGGGTTGCAGGTAAGCATATTTTGAGATACCTCCACGGTACAGTTTCTTATGGACTCGGGTATGCCTCCAATGGAGGATTGTTATTGTTTGGATATGCTAATTCTAATTGGGGTAGCAACATCGTTGATCGGAAGATCACTTATGGGTATTGTTTCATCTTGGGTTTTGCTATGATTTCATGTTCTAGCATAAATAAGGGTTCATTTTACTAGAGCACCACAAAGGATGAGTACATTGCTACTAGTACTACTTGCAGAGAAGCAGTGTGGCTAAGAAATCTACTTGGAGTATTTTTTGGGTTAATGTTAGAGCCTACAGTGATCAAGTGTGACAACCAGAGTTCTATAAAGATTTCTGAAAATCCTATGTTTCATGACAAGTCAAAACACATATAAATGAAGTATCACTTCATTCGAGACATGATATAGAAAGGTATTGTAAAAAATCAGTGCATAGCTACTGATGAGAAGATTGCAGATGTGATGACAAAGCCTCTATCTGTGAGGAAGTTCAAATACTTCTAAGATATTCTTGGTATGGCAGAGAATGTATCCCTCGCTTAGAGCTAGGAGTGTTAAATGTACAGCATCAAGATCCATTCTCCATGATACTTGTGTTGTATCAAGTCCAGAACTTCTGTTGTATTAAGTTCAGAAACCTCTTCATGAGACATGTGTTGTACCAAGTCTAAAACTTATTTTGTATTAATTTCATCAAATTATGTTGTATTGAGTTAAGATCTTGTGTTGTATCTAGCTAGGTTTTTGAGGGTATGAGAGATGCACGTATTATGATCTTATGTTGTACTAAGATTGGGATCTTATGTTGTATTAAGATCAAGATATTATGTTGTATTAATATCAAGACCTTGTGTTGTATCAAGGTCAGAGACTTGTGTTGTATCAAGTCCGAAACTTATGTTGTATTAAGTCCAAAAGTCTTATGTTGTATCAATACTGATCTTGTATCAAGACCCTATGACTTGTGTTGTGTCAATTCATGAGGATATAATATGTGATGTATGGCTAGTCATGCTCATTGGGTGCTATAAGTCTCCTTTAGGGATTAGCTACCCCTAGAGTGATTTACTTTAGCATATGACTATATGGCCTCGGGTAATACATATGATCATAAGTTGGAAACAATTCTTCTGAGTATGATATGATAAATATGATTAATTAATTAAACACTCATGGACCATGCAGAATTAATTAATAATAAATGAGATGAGCACAAAGATAGAGTAAATATTTGGATTTCCTATGTGAGACCTCTAGTGAACTCAAATTGCAAAGACATGAGTTAAGTTTAAGTTGTGGAAAACAAGTTTCAGTTAATTCAGGAATCTACTCCTTGATTTATGCAAAGTGTTTGTTGAAGATGACATTGATTGTGAAGAACTAAAGACATTTAGTTAAACTCCTAAATAATGGTCAAGCAATTAGTTAATCTGTTCACATTCAGCTCTATTCATTTCTGTTCAATTACATTCAGTTCTATTTAGTTTTGTTCGGTTTAGTTCAATTACATTCAGCTTAGTTCAGTTACACACAGTTAGAGGCAATTAACACCAATGAATTAATGGAGGGTGTGTATCTTCAATGTGGGAGATAATTGCGAGGTGACAAGTTGGCACCAAGTCAAGGAAGGTGCACACATTATGTATAATGTTCACAGTGCACACATTATGGGTAATGTGTGGGTAGTGCACACATTATGTATAGTGTTCACAGTGCCCAAAACAAATGCAACCATTCACTACCTTCATTGTATGACTGAATAAGCTTGTTATTAGAGTGTTATGCACTTGGAAATGCTATGATAGTATTTCATATGATCTCTATTCTCTAGTGATGCTTAGATATATCTTATCAATAAATATGCAAGTGTTGTAAAATCATTCTCTACCATTATCTATCATACTCAAAGGATTGGTTGTTGGACTTTTCATCCTTCGGATTTGGAGGGTTTTCCAAGGGTACATCATGTCATGTCTTATGGATTGAATAATTTGTGTTTTTCAATTGTTTTATGAGATCTACATGCACTAGATTTGTTTATCAAAAATTTTACAATTCAATTATCTTCATATTTGCTCAAGCATTAACAATCAAGTCATTGAGTACTAGTCTTTAATAACAAATATTTTTTTTATTTATGGAATACTAGATAAAAATGGGCCCATGCACCTCTCTATCATTCTTATAAATCTCTTCAGTGTGGATAAAATCCCAAAATTTCATCCAATTTTGAATTTTTATACTCACAATATGGCCAAAACAATTTATGGGCTCCGGAACGTTTTTATATATACTCTATTTTTGCTAACGTGACACCCTGATGGCGTGGGATGGCATTTAACTACTTATGTGGTAGCGGAGTCCTACGTGGACATTGTTATACCAATACCATGTCATTTGGACAACCATCTATCATTTCCAAGTCACACCTCAACCTGATGCATCTTTTACCGCGGACGATGAGGATTATATCTATCTATTCCATCAATATATCTCTATCATTTGTGGCATACAACATGGTCAAAGTATATATGGTGGTCTACCCCCATAAATGATGTGTATTTTTCCTTGCATCTTCCAGTGTTAAATCTCATCCATATGAAACAATATAACACACTCGATGGGTGCCGAGGAAGGGTCCCCCACAAACAGTATAGATCCATCATGTAACATCTAAAATTAAATCCCATCCATCCATGGCACTGTAAAGTAAATCAAGTGGTAATAGGAGGGATCTCCCTACAAAAATGTATAGATTTCATTTCATAAATTCCACCATTTAATCACTTCCATTCGTGACATGAGTCTTGATTGAGGGTTATCAGATGAGGCTCCCCATGAATGGTCACAATCTACAACATGCATCTTTCAATTTTTAATCATGGCCATTTGTGGCAATCATGCTTGTTTGATCACTATGGAAAAATACTCCCCACAAATGGTCACAATCTCATCGTGCATCTTCAAAATTCTAATCTCAACCATTTGCGACGTTTGAACCTACACAACCCTAACATAGGCGATCCCCCACATTCCAATGGTTAAGATTGTTTCGCATCGAGTATGTCGATCGATCTCAACCATTCACACATGTTCCTAGGAAACATCCATATGTGCATGCAAATAATCTGGGTCTTCCACCTGGATATTCTCTATCACGATGCCAACAAAACCACTTGACCTTACTTTGGTCCTACTACATGTACACACATCCAACATGGTCAGTCAACATCATAATCCTTGTATATGTGTCACCTTCACATCATTTATAGTCCACATTGAAACTCTATGCCACACCTACATCTATGTGGCATTAATGGGACCCACATGAAACTTTACCAAAATTTCAATTTCTTTCATAAACACTTAAATTTTGAATTTCTATGAACAATTGGCTTAACATAGAATTACATTTGGCATACTTCTATCAACATGTGTCTAGACAAATTTCACACATGTCCTTTCTGAAACTAGAAATTTTATGCCAACTAACAAAACTAGTAATCTTTGGCACTGGTTCGAATTTTCCCAAAATTCATAATTCTTGAAACCAAAATCAACTTCCATCCACAATTTTTTATTACTATCTCTCATTCTAGTTCATAAAATAAAATCTAGGTATTCAAACTATAGATTTCTACGGGTAATTTCATCAAATAGTTTGCTTGCAAATGTAATCTTTCACCCAAAATTTATAGTACCAAACGAAATCCTAAATTTGACTTCAATTACCTCCATACTGACACAATTATTCAAACAATGATCCAATATTTTAATTAGACCATTGAATTAACATGAAAAGGATCAACGTGGTTTTTCCACAAATCTTTTCTCTCATACATTTTGTCAAACACTTCATGTGCAACTTGTAACTTCTCCATGTGAATATAAATTATATCCCTTGCATTCCAAGTGTTGCAACCTTTATCTTTGATACCACTCTAGAACATACATAGTAGTCTTTTTCCACTGTGGAGACCTACAAATTATTCCCTTGATACCAAATTCAAATTTTGTTTTCCAGTGGATTGCTATAATACTAATGTTAACAACAGAAGTATGATATTTTATAGCAATCCTTTCAACTAAATTTCACATTCTAATAATGCAATCATTTGTGACATGTATGCACCAAACCTTGCTTAGTAAATCCATGCACATAATCATTTTCAAATTTAAAAAACACATATATCAAAAATATAAACAATGGAAATCATACACAATTGACACTTAATCTTATAAATGTCCTCTGACCAACTGCAAGTGAAGGATGTTCCTCCCAACCATAGGCACTCTATCAGTCTTTCTCTTTCTTTTACAGTGTTCATCCCCAAGTTGGAGCTATCAATCCACAAAAAGCAAATTATACTCATTTTCTTCAACACAAACCCATTCAACCTAAATACACTAACTCAACCCAAAGGAAATCACACACTACCCAACAGTGCAGAAACCCCCTCCATAGTTGTTCCCACCCCTACACTCATTCCCCATAAGCTTTCATAACACAAAGGGTGGAACCCCTTCATTTCTTTGTAGTCCCTCGGGTTGCACCCATCTCCTTTCGATGCTCTAGCATAGGCCATCCAAGAAGTCTCGGTGTTAGGGTCCCAATAAGTCTAGTTGCAATATAGGTCTCTCTAACATGGGAACCAATCCCAATCACATCAGTTTATCATGGTAATATATGTTAGTTTATGATGGTTTTTCCTCGGGTGTGAAGGTAGACTTAATGACCAACTATCTCCTCCTCAATGGAAGCATGCATCCCTCTCCATGACAGAATGAGTGAATGATCCTCTCTAGAATGAAATCCTAACAAGATATATGTATGGCTATGGCTTGACAAGTGGATTCCCCAGAAGTGGCCACTTTTTCCCTTTTTAATCTCATTTAGGATAATTAACCTCATAATTAACTAAAGTGACACCCAAACTAAGGTTAAGTAACTATGGTTAAAAAGATTAATGCAATCTAGGGACATTGTCTAAGGTCATCACCCTTAGCCCCTCTCACTTCCCCCACTTGTGGGATTGTGATGCATGCATGGATTTTCAACTTCCTGCATGCAAACATCACTCTCTTAAGAACTTCAATTTTAAATCAAAGTCTATAAAATTCCCCATATCTCCATAGTAATTAATCAAAATATTCATTCATACTCTTGGTATAAAAATGGGTATCAATTCTAGGCCTACCTCCTTATATTCTAATGGATCTTATCATTAATTATTCAACTCCAAATACTCCCTTGGAATATTCTCTCCAAAGTTTATATAATGTTTCATCATCGATGCTATCATTCACTTCTATTGTAATTAGTCTATTGGGTTTCTCCCATAGCATGTAACCTTGCAAGAATTGTTCTTAACAACGATTTAATGTCATCCCCACTGTCAACATATGCTCTTCTAGGTCTTACTAGATGCCTTATGATAGGAAATCTTGTCAGTTCCATGCTATAATTCACACTTTGGTTCATTTAAAACTTTAATCTTGTAAAGCTCTAAGCAAAAGTTGGATCAAATAAAGATACAATGGAGGTAGAATCCACTAAAGAAGTTGATTTGACCAAGGTCTAATTAAAGGAAAAATGACCAAGAGAGGATGAAAAATAAAGGTGGTTAATTGGTTCTGTCGACTAAACCATTGTGGATTAGTTTCCATATGTTGTTAAATGGATGGAAGAATAATTAAATCGCATGAATGATGTTGATTGAAGGATTCAATGGAATCCTTTTCAACAATTGTGTCAATTGGACGAGTGCCAACAAGGATGAATGCTTATGTGGCATTTGGGGATGGGGATCTTTTCCATTGGACAGTGGACATCAAGTACCAAAGGTGAGTTGAACCATTATGTGACTAAAAGGATGCAAAAAGAATATGAGACATTGTAACCAATTCTTGGAGATAGACCATAAGAAGGCAATTTGCATTAACATTGGCCGGAATTTGAGTTCAAGAATGGGCCTCATAAGAGTTTTTAACTAAAGAAAATGTTTAACTTCATCCAACAGGATTCAAGATGATGATATCATCCCATGGGTCGACAAGGCGTTACAATGGCACATACCCAAGTTATCACCTATAATTTAATAATAGTTAAACCCTTTTTCAAGCTTTCCCATTTTCTTAATGAGCATTTTTTATACTAAAAGAAATAAAAATAAAAATTCTACAATTTTTTTATATATTGTGTGAAATACTAAAAATGACTTATTAGTAAAACATGTCAATATTATGTGGAGTTACCATAAAATATTCTTATTTTTTTAATGTTCCCTTTGTTTTCTTATAAATCGCATCAAACACGTAGAAATCCAATAATAGAGTAAGTTAAAAAGTAGTCAATGTATCATAAGTGCGGGATTTTATTTCTACATCCATCGATTACCCACAATACTTTAAGTGAACCTACACAAAGATAAATAAATAAAAATACATGAAAAAAATGGTCAAAAACATAAACATGTTTGGTATGTTTTTTCATACACTTATTTTCAAAGTTTGGGAGTTTCTAGTGGCTCCCCTAAAGTCTCCATGTTAACAATTTTCATATGATTTAGTTCTATATTTCCATGTTATATAAACTCCTCATTATATGTGCACAAAAAGTTTTAAAAAAATATTATTAATGCACAAGAATATAAATTGTTTATTAGTATTTTTAACTCTATCCTCTTTACTCTGCATTAACCCAAGTTATATATAAATAATCTACAACACTTCTTTACTCTACATAAACCCAAGTTATATAGAAATAATCTAAAACACCTCTCACATAGTATGATGTGGCACATGTTCTTCATTAGTATTTTAAACTCTATCCTCGTAACTCTACATTAGGCCAAGTTATCTAGAAATCATTCATCAACACCTATAACAAAGTATGGCATGATTTTTCAATTATTTTAATATTTTCCTCAAGAAAATCAAATTTCCCCAATTGAATGTGACATCTCGTATTTCTTTCATATAATTTAAGATTTAATGTACTATTTATTTTTTCAAATTTATTTAATTGAAGTAAAAACGAAACAATTTCACAATACACATATATATGGTATTCATTTTAATATGCAAATATAACATTAGAGATTAAATTGTCATTCAATCGTTCATAATACAACACTTGCTTTGAAAATATTTCCTTTATTTATATTATTTAAAACAATAGTACAAGTGTTCCAGTGTTTATCTTGTTTTCTGCTTGTCTTGGCCTTGGAAAGGTTGCCATGAGAGAACTAGTGCAATGCCTTATCAGACAAGAGTCACTATACTGGATCTCGTCCAGCGATCTTCACCCAAGTATAGTACTATATCAAATCTCATCCAACGAAGATATAGCCTTCGCCAGGGTTTTTCCTCTTGTCACCAACTTCTTTGATATTTTTCTTCCGTGCTCTAGACATTATCCTCCCTTCCAAATAATAGTAAATGAAAGTTGTATAATGGAAATTGATGACATTTCTCGTTACCTTTACACTATTTACAAAATTACAAAGATCGTTTCACTTTTAAACTTTATCTTTACATATATCATTTTCTTTTCTTTTATTTTCACTCTTTTCTTTTCCTTTCTTTTCTTTTCTTTTCTTTTATTTATAAATTATCACACGGGAAATTTGATTTATGACATTCTCCCCTCCTTGAATTGATGACATCCTCATCATCCTTGACTCCATATGCATCAAAATTCAGTATGAGATATCTTTTTGAAAAAAATAAATATTTTGTATAAATATTCAAGCTCTACTTTTTTTCAAACATCATCATGAAGATCAGATATCAACAAGCATTGTTAAGTTAGTATCATATTGAACAAAATCTATTATTAAAACAAATTATATTCTAATACTAGTTATCTACCCTTTTATAAGAAAATGATAAATAGGTGATAATATTTGGAGCCTAATAGAATTAAGAAATATACAAATAGGTAAATAAATCATCTCCAAACATTGAAAGGAACCATCCACATCTTTCTTGATATATTTAATACAAGTGCTTTTAGAAATATAGTACAATAAAAAAAACCTTAACCAAATGTTATACTTTTGATTTTGCGTTGAAGTGTTATTGGATTCATTATTATTTTGCATAACTAAAATTCAAAACCATTACTCTTTATTAACCAATCACATGACTCCTATACTTAATGAAACAAAATATCTATCCTTAAAAAAAATATTTAGGTCATAACTACTATATGTATGATATAATTGGAGGTTAAGACAACTTAATCATATCTTCAAGCATAAATTGAAGATCGATGTGTCACAACTTAGCATCTTCATGTTCTTGTGTGTACCTTAGTTTTAGTTTCAACTTGATATTCAAAGTGATACTCATTGATCTTTTATTATGAATTATTTTCATGATTTTTTGACTATCTATTAGTTGCCTTACTTTATTAGTAGACTTGAAACATGCATAGACTATTGTTATTGTTATTGAACATGAAATAAGACTATTGAAAGTATGCTTGAATATATTGAGATTAGATTACTAAATGAAAATCATTGTCACTTCCACTAATATTGATCGACATAACCCAAAACTTACACCTTCCTATACTATTATGAATACATAGCAAACAAAGCTTGGGCCTTTTAACTAGTAAAATCTTGACCATAATACTATGTTGCATATGACTGGTTGAGCTACAAAAGGAAAGAGAGACACATACATATTTATTTTACTATTACACTCATCCCATAGTTCCTACGAGATCTACCAAGAATATTAATAAAATATTATTTTACTAATTCTCAATCCATATGCTTTTCATTTCAACTTAGTCATCGCATAGTGATTGTTTGTCGTTACAAAATGGACATCTGATTATTATTGTCAAATTAATTGATTGTGTCACATAATTAATCACATGTACTCTCCTCCATTTGAAAATTTTCTCCATCCTTGAGAAACTATGACCTTCCTAATGCGTTGACTCATCATAATTATAATGATTTGGGATTACTTATCTTAAATATTTTCAAGCACACAATTTTTTAAAGAAAACCAAGTGATTCCTTACATTCTTAAATGCATGATAAACCAAAGTTGATCTTAGTAAACACTAAAAAAAATGTTCATAATTATATTATTTATTCATCATTTCCTTTAATATGTAAATCCCTCTCTCTCTCATATATATATATATATAATGGGCAAAATTATATGCCCCTCGTTTTACTATATATTTTTGGAAGGCTACATAATCTATGAATATTACTAATTCACAGGAACATTGATTTACCAAAGGTGTGTACAAATAGACACTTCTTTAAAAACAATAAATTATTAAATTATTAAATTGTTTTGATATTTTCTAATATTAAATATGTAAATGGTATATGAATTTTAACATTCCATAAAACGTTGTAATTAAGACATAACCTAGTTTCTATTATTAAATTTTCATAACCTTTGGTTATATCTAAGAAAAGATAAAAAATAATTAATGAAAAAAAACTTATTTAACATTTACATTTAAATCTTAAGCATGATCATAAACTAAAATCATGGATAAATACCATGGGTTAGTAAACCATCAAAACTAAACCCATTATTTACCAATTCAAGGTTATCCTTTATCAATTTCTAACCTAGTCAAAATTAATCATAACACACTCTAATCACAATGTTTAATGGTAGTTGTGAAATTCTACCCATAACTCTCTCTTTCTTTGTCTAATTAACCAGTTCAATCATATAATTAATTCAATGTAAAAATCATATGATACAACTATATTCCCTTAAATATACATATTTTATTAGTGGTGTTCCTTCCTTTTTAAATAAAACATGTAGAGTTATACTAAATATAGTAAAAGAAAAAAACTCCAATAAATATTCTCTAATCTTAAATTTATCCTTAAAATTATAGCAATCAATATGATCTCCATCATAATATCCTCCATTAATTATGTAAATTATCTCCATGGCCTGCCTATACTTTGTATCTTTGTCAACTTGCTATATATACTTTTATCACATCAGTAGCAATTATAATCTTAGTAAAAGATAGTACTCCCTTGTATATTGGATACTTAATTGTCATTTTATTTGTATTCATTGATTGATATAATAATAAAATGAGATATGGTTTGCATTAACATGGAGATTTATTATGACATCATATTTCACTATGAAGAACTCATCAATGGATAAAATGCAAGCTTAATCATTTTTTATAATAATAAAATAAGATGTTGAGATGTACACATACTACTTTGCATTAACATGGAGATTTACTATGATGTCACATTTCACTATGAAGTACTTATCAATGGATAAAATGCAAGCTTAATCATTTTTTTTATGTATTAATGTTTTATTCGGATTTAGAAATCTTATACCCAATGCTACACCCCTTATTTCATTTATATAATTTTGTTTTTTAAAATTTATTTAATTGCAATAAAAAGAAAGAATTTCAATATATATATATATAGGAAAATATAACATTACATATAAATTTGTCATTTAATTATTCATAATACAACACTTCCTTTGAAAAGATTTCATTTATTTAGTTCATTTAAAACAATAGTACAAATGTTCAAGTACTTATCTTATTTTGGGCTTGTCTTGGCCCCTAAAAGATTAGTACGGGAAAATTAGTGCAATGCCTTATTAGACAATAGACATCATACTGGATCTTTTTCAAAGATATTCAACCAAGTAGAGTACCATACTCTTCTAACAGTATTCACCTAGATATAGCCCTGACCAAATATTTTTCTTGTCACTGGCTTCTCCTGATATCTTTCCTTTGTGTCATAGACCTTAGTCTCCCTTCCAAATAAATAGGGATTGAAAAGTTGCATAACTGAAAATAATGAAGTATCTTCTTACTCTTTCACTATTCACAAAATTACAAAAATAATTTCACTTTCCAACTTTATTTTTACATATATAATTTTCTTTTCTTTTCTTTTAGATCTTTTATTTACAAATATCTTTTCCTTTCTTTTCTTTATAAATTATCACAATGAAAAATTGGTTCGTGACAATGAAAGTAAAGGTTAATCAATCATGAAAATTAAAGATTACACAACTTGAAGATTGAGTAATAGTCAATCATGAAAATTAAAGATTACACAACTTGAAGATTTTGTAATAGTCAATCATGAAAATTAAAGATTACACAACTTGAAGATTGAGTAATAGACTCAGAAAGTTGAGGGATCGCAACCGACAAAGAGATTTGTTGAAAGAAAAAGCAAAAACAGTTTAGCAAGGAAATGACAAACATGGACTTTAAATACCAGAAATAGAAGACATTTTAAACACAGCACAGCCATGTGGATGTAGGATTGCAGTTGTAAGCATTCGCCGATAAACAAAGTCTTCGACTATTAGTACACTGGATTTTCTTTCCCGAAAAGATTTCTCCATAAAAATATTGATGTATTGCGTGATGAATATTGTGTGTATGATTGTTTATTTCTTGTATTTTTTATGCCAAGTAGGGAAAGAAATAGGCCATAATATTCACAAGGCATAACATTTAATGGAATCTGAGGTGTAAAATAATTGGCCCCTCCGACTTGTCCATTGGAAGATGGATAAAATTCACAACTTCCTCCCCTTGTAATAGGTCATAAAAGAGAAACAACAATACATCAAAGGACATACAAATACACCATAACACAAAAATGAAGAATTGTAAATATATACCCATAACAACACAAACAACAACTTAACATAACAAACTCTAATCAAAACAGACTAGAACCCTTAGATTCCCATTACATCAATTTACAGTGTCATGGACAAAATCCTACTTTCATATGAATATTCTATGAATATGGAGAGGCTAAAAAGCCTCCCAATATATCTTTTCCTAAATTTATACAAGAATCCATGATTTTGTTTTTCGGCTGTTACACCTGAATTGATTTTTTGTCTGGAATCTTGTATACTTATGATCCATACTACATTTTGCAATTGATCCTGAGGATATTTTGTTCATGTGGATGAAGGCCAAATCTCTTCTTGTGTTCTCAATTTTTTATATAGTCTACTTACATGGTAGATTGTTGATTATTATTAATCAGACGTTGGTTGGTATCCTTGGTAAGAATCTTTCTCAAATACCTTCAAAAAATCCCAATATGAACAAGGACCCTTAATTGACTCAAGATCCAAGATCCAAACCATGCCATCAACTGGAATTTTATCAGGATGACTGGAGTCTGCCATGCATCCTTTTCATAACTCTCAAACCCACCTGCTCTAGCGTACCCAAAAATATTATTAGTACCCTTTGTAATTAGGGCACTTGAAGTTCTTTATGTTGCAGTCATAGTGGATGGATACCTCAATTTGATTGTTTGGTGTGGAATCAAATAAACAAATACAAAGACCAAGGTAAGAAATTGCAACTTAAATTTCACTCTGGTTTTTCTCTAGATGTCCCTCTTGCATTTTTCTTTCTTTCTGCTTCTTTAGGACCTCTTAAATACTCAATTATTTATTTTATGCTAACTCTTGATTAAAGAATACCTCAATACCAAACTCAAAATATAGATTCTTCTTGATAAAATGCAGAAACTAAAGTGAATAAATGATATATTAATATAGTCTTGTCAAGAAAAAAAAAAGGAAGACTCCTAGAATGTATCCAACATAGCTATATATCTTATGCTAGACCTAACAAACTTCCAATCATAATGCAACTGGAACTGGAACTAGGTTGATGAGCTTAATTATCAAAATATAGAACTTGTTGCTGGTAAAAGAACCATGAAAAAGGCCATGTGTGTTGTGTTGACCAAGTATACAAATGAAAAATATTATGTTTATTGTTTTGACGTGGAAATTATTATATTCCTCTTCCTTGAGCAATGACAGAAAATAGAATGACAGCAATCGAAACTGCAATAAAGGATGGGTCAAAACACAACATACTCTATGGAAATAAAATCATGAACTATGAGTATTTTTTAATAGACTTGCCCTAAGTTACTCGAAACGTCTAGGAAGAGGAGAGGATACATCGTTCCCCATTTCAGAAACTCAAAATGGAGGGGATGTGGCTTGGAAACGGCACTGAAACATTTCCAAGTCATATCCAAAAATAAGAAACGTTTCCAGCAGTTTCTAGTCATTTCTCGCTTTTCTGAAATGTTCAACTACTACAGGGCGAGTTTTTTACTATAAATAGTGATTATTTGACATGAAAAAAACCAAATATATAACCCCAAAGGAAAACCATAAAACCCTAACTCTATATTGAACCTCAAAACTTTTGATATAAAGCCTCAAATCTTATAAATAAAGAGCAAAACCTTAATCCTAAATTGATGAATGGTAATCTCACATTTTGTCTCATAGATTTTGTTTCCCTATAATTTTCTAAAAATGATGGAGGCTTACCAATGGTTCAAAAAATGATTGATCTGTGGACATTTTATTGGATCAAATGTTTGTTTCTATAGTGTTA
This sequence comes from Pseudotsuga menziesii, assembly GCA_001517045.1. NCBI lineage: Eukaryota > Viridiplantae > Streptophyta > Pinopsida > Pinales > Pinaceae > Pseudotsuga > Pseudotsuga menziesii. The sequence continues at coordinate 187,369 of LPNX011209547.1, read as the reverse complement.
GTTTCATAGCCTGGTGTAGAACTACAATGACTTGTTTATTGTGTTTTTTCATCTTTTTGTCCAATTCCTCAGAGCTTCATTGCAAATAAACCCCGATAATTTGCAGATGTGATAAAACAACTTGCATATCGAAATTGATACAATGGCATCTTTGGGCCAAACAAAATAGCACACTACATTTATGAAGGGTTACATATACCAACTCACATTTCCGATAATCTTCCAACAGGATTCAGTTTTCTTTCTTTTCCTTTTTGAATTAGTATGAACCCTTGACCTATGGCCTTATTTACTCCATTGCTAGAACAGTGATATCCCTATCCTTATATTGTGGATAAAATTATGATGGTGCGTTCTTTAGAAAATTCTCCATATGATATGCATGTGATATTTTAATCTTATTTCAAGCATTTTTATTAATGTAAACAACAAATCCAAGGGAACTCAGTGGTGTGTAGAGATAGTTTTATGGCAGAGCGCAATATTGCATGTCATCATACCTAAGTTGCACTGAAACATGATCTCACTTATTTATACTTGAGTGCTTAATTAATGCCCTTAAAACATGGTTGATTATGTCAACTTTGAAAATCCAAGTCGGTTGCAAATAGTAGACAATCCTATGAATTTAGGCCCTTTATGAGCTTGTCGGTTAGTCACTTTATGAGACCCAGTCAATTAGTCACTTTATGAGCCAGTCGGTTAGTAAACCGGCTCTCACTTTCCTATTTGATTGTCCCATCAGTGAGTGGACCAACCCAAATACAGCATAGTTGAGTCATTGGCTTACATCAACAATTGTGTATAGTCACAAATTTCAACACTTTTCAAGAGGTGAAATCAGTGTATTCTTTGTTGTTGTATTTGTAACTTCATAATATATTCTAATGTATATAATCATTGTATATTGTTGTACCCCTATCGGAGATGTGTTTCCCTCCTTTTGGGATGTTATTATTGTATATGGTAATTGAGGCAAACCCTCCGTTGTAAGTCGGGGCAATAGTCCCCAAGTTGAATATAATAAAATGTAATTTTGAGTCTCCCTAGGTGAAGTAGGCCCTTCTAGGGTAAGAGGTCGGCCCAGTCATGTTTTAGGCCAGTCACTTGATGTCAATAAATCGGGAGGCGCCCTCCCTCATTTATACACACACTCACACACTCAAGTTCGCATGAGAAGAGAGAGAGAGAGAGAGCTGCAGAAGACTTTTTATTCTTGGGTTTTTCCATCTTGTGATATTGTCTTAGTGACGAAACTATTCTGAGGAAGTTTGCGGGGTTTTCTCTTTTATGGTTTCCCCGAGGAAATTCTTTGTGTCTTGTGTATTTTGTATATCTTGTGCATCTTATGTATCTTGTTGTGCTTATTATTCTTCCAGTTAAATATTGTAATTGAGTTAAAGTAGAAAAACTAACATGGTATCATAGTTTCTCTGAAAGAAGACATTGTGCAGCTGAAATACTGCTACAATTGCAGCTACTAAATATTAGGGTTTCATGCTTGAAAAACCCAAGAAGACAAAATCTAGTCATCTTGGGATTTTCGCTATAAATCGAGTTTGGAGAAGGCTCAGCCGCTTAAACTTGGACAGGCCAAAGATGAAATCTTTTTGTACATTGTGTGCAAGTTTCAGCCTTAGATTCGCTATACTTTAGGAGATATGATTCCTCCAAATCAAGGTTCCATCCTCCTCCAGAACTCGGTCTTAAATAGGTGACTTAGGGAGAATTGTCATATCTCGGGATAGGAAGGTCCAAATAAAATTTCGCAAAATTTTGCAGATATTTCACATACTGCAATTTATGTGGTGCGATTTTTAGACCAAGAAGTTGAAACAGTGACACGTGGCAGCACGTACATATTCGCTATATTGAACTAGTCCTTAAACAAGTCACCTTGGGAAACTTAACATAAGTTCCACTTGGGGAATCCAATTCTGATCTAACCTATGGGGTTGGAAAGAAGATGGATAGGGTTATCTTAGGACGAAGTTTCAAACCTTGAGGAGCATAAATTTTGTAGATACAGCAGAATCAAGATCAAACAATTTTGCAAAAAAATTGGAGAAACTAGGGCTTCCTGTTTCAGACACTTCCCTCCACAGATCAGTTGAAAAAGGAGGACCATCAAAATCTCTCTAGGAGGGCGCGTATTTCTATGGAAGAAGTTCCTCATTCTGTGGATTTTCAATTTTTAACCTGACACTATCGTCGGGGAAAACTAGGGCATCAGATATTTTGTAGTTTTGCCATGATTTTGGGAAAATGAGTGTGTTGCTTAGCACGCCTTGAGGAGGCGCATCTTTCTATATAATCATATCTGAAAGTTACCTAAGTTGAAAAAATAGGGTTTCTCTATCAAACCCTAGGTCCACCAAAAGCAGTGTTCTAGAAGAGCTTTCAAGCAAGCATCAAGTTGAAGCAATCTCATTGGTATGCTCTATCCTCTATATTTTCATTTTTATCATAATGACAAACAATACCAAGGTTGAGAACAAGCTTGAAGGAGCCAAGAACTTCCGAGCATGGAAGTAGAGAGTGCTTATCATACTTGAATAAACATGAATTGGAGAACTGTGTCAAAGAATAAGCTGCAGATTCAGAGGGAAATGAAGACAAAGCAAAACACAAGAAGGACCTAGTCAAAAGCCAAGAGGATATTTCTGTCTCCATTGGATTTCACATGCATCATCCTTGAAGACTACCAAGGAAATTTTCGATGGAATGACCAGCTTGTACAAAGGAAATAACATCAACAAAAATAAGACCTTTAGAACTCGACTCAGGGATGTGAAGATGCAAATTTCAGAAAGAGAACTCCATAATGTTGCAGAGAGCCAACCAGTGTTTCTCTCAATGCAACCAAGGATGAATATATTGCAGCTAAGAATATTTCTCAAAAGATAAGGAATATGTACTTTAATCCAGAAGGATTCAACCCATGACAAAAGAAGAACATCTTATCTGTCTCAGTATTTGGATAAGAAGGGATACAGTTGTGAATGAATAAGTGACATTAAGATTTAGAACTAGTATGATGTTCCATGTGATCTATGGTAGAGAAGACTTGCTCAAGCATGAGCAAGACAGACATAGGTTCCCAAAATCGGATGATCAAGTAAGAGCACACTGTTAGAGACTCGAGTAATCCATGCAAGGAGACAGAGATCAAGAGGGAGCCTACCAAACAAACAAAGATAAGTATTTGAATTGTCATTTCCTATATATATAGTTGCTTAAATAATATTGTTTAGTTCTGTACATAAATATGTTCCTAGATTTAGGAAGTGTATCATGCATGATTGAGTGTCTACATTTATGAACAGTATACTACTAACTTGTATATGATGGGTGAGTAGCCTATGGTGTTGTACAAAATTCCATTGCTACTTATCTAGAATGAAACCTCTTTGCTGACATATTGGGAGTTGTGCACACTCTTAATAATCTTATAGTAGAGATGGAAGGCATCTAAAAAGTTATCGTATGTATACGAGATATGGAGAAATGTTGCATGGGCTAATATAATTGCATGATTGTGTGACATATACATAAGAATTTGTTGTTATTAAAAATATGTTTTGGATGATTATGAAATGTATCTAATAAAACAACTGAATTTGACTTGTAGGAAAGATAGTGTACAATCACCTACAAGAAAATAAGGATGAGACTTGTTCCGAAAAACAAGTGATGATGGTTTAGCTCGAATATTCACTCCAACCAAAAAATGAAGAGGAACTTGAAGCTCCCAGGGTTAGAGACACCGTGACGGAAGAAAGACCTTCAGAAGAATCATGATATGACCAAGCCACAAAGAGCGGTAGATCCACCTCAAGAGATGAAGACCATCTTGGGCACGAGAGATCATCCAAGATGAAGAAAAGTATGGTTGGACTTCCAGAGTAAGGAAGATGCCATCATTGATGCATATCCTTCCAGCTATGAAGAAGTAGCTGAGAAGAAATAATGGAAGTATGTCATGACCAAAGAGTATCAGTCGATCATGAAGAATGATGTCTGTTGCCCACCTATTTCGACTAGGTGGCAACTCCATGTACATGAAGATGTACATAATTGTACAAGTTGTACATTGGAAAAATCTGAGTATTTTTTCACTTCTGCAGGGCGATAGCCCCTTTGTAAAACGAAATATCCGCTCCCCTGCGTGGGAAAATTAATGTAATTATATGTACTAGTGTGGGTCATATGATATGGATGCCACACCATGGAACTGGTTGTTAGGGAAGTCCCCTCATCGAATGTTTTTTCCCTTTCCAATTGATCTTGTTGAGTAAACGATTTTAATTGGTTTGGTTTTTCACTCAAAATCCTCCAAAGTGGTGACGGGCGTTCTAGCAGTCAAGTCCATGGGGTGGCTAAGGGTTCAAAATGTTATTCATGACCATGCTATACATTTGTCTAGAGTCTTGCGGAGTTTCGCTATGTTGTTGTATTTTTATTAATTTTTTCTAGTTAATTAATTTCACCCCTTGGTGGTTAATTAACTAAGTTTTGATGTAATAATGTAATTGCTCAAGCATGGCATTTTGTAATAGGGGCTATGAATGCAAAGTAAAATTGCTATGAAACTCCCTAAGCCACTGCTTCGAGTCCTATGTCTTTCTGATAAGTGGTTGAAGAGATAGACCAATTTTGGTCAAGAGGGGTCTATTTTTCCTAGGGAATTATTTAATTTCCCTAAGTCAAAAATTCACATTTTTTGATTTTGAAGTAAAAAATCAAAAAAATGCCATGGTAATTTGGTTTGAGGGTTGCTAAGCCTAGGAAAATTTATTCCAAATTTTTTCACCCCCCCATGGCCAAGATATAATTTTTTCAAGTTATTTTTTAATTTTTCCTAAGTCAAAATTGGAAAAATTTAAAAATATTAATTTGAAAAATTAAATCTAAGGTGAAATGTGTATTTAGCCTAAGTCTAAGGTTAAAAATTTATCTTGGATGTAAGTGGCTAAAGTCAAAGCCTAGTTAAGAGGTGATCCAAGTAAATGTCTGAAGATCTCCTAAGTGGGGTGCCCCTCTTGTCTTAATAAAAAGATAAAAATTAAAAATTAAAAAGATAAAAGATACAAATAAATAAATAAATAAAGAATAAAAAGATACAAATAAAAAATAAAAGATAAAAAATTTAAAAAGTTCAAAATTAAAAAATAAAAGATTAAAAATAAAATAAAAGATAAATAATAATAATAATAATAATAATAATAAAAGATAAAAGCAAAAAATTAAAAATTAAAAATGAGAGATAAAATAAAAGATAAAAGATAAAAAATATAAACTTGAAAATAAAAGATTAAAAGATTTAAAAATAAAAAGATAAAAATAAAAAATAAAAATAGTAATTAAAAGATTAAAAAATAAAAACATAAAAATAAAAAGTAAAAGATAAAATAAAGTTTAAAAATTAAAAATATTAAATAAAAGATAAAAGATTAAAGATAAAATTAAAAATAATAAAATTAAAATTTGAGTCAAAGGGGCCCCCACTTGAGTCATGGAAACCCTAGATCTAAGGGTGGAAAATGTTAAGACATGGATCAAGCACCATAGCCATTGATTAAAAAGCAATCTAAGGGTGTAGATTGGTTGAGAGTGATAAAAAGTCAAAAACCTAGATCTAATGGTGGAGATTTAACGTAAATTTAGATCTAATCTCGGCCATTGATCTTCAAGGGGTTGGGGTCTTCCTTAACTATAATGAGGGTCTCACTCCCTCATTTGGGATGCTCTCTCATGCTATTGTTATGCTGCCGGATTACTTCTCGACTCTTCTCTCACATTTTCTTCTTGCCATTGTAATATTCTTGCCCTAGTTGGGCCATAATACAAGTAAATGCTTTGGAGGAACTTTGGTGGCTCTTATATACATTTGTGCTTCTTGTGAGGTAACCTGTTTTATTTTTATTTAGTTGCATTTGTATTAGCTTGGATAGTTCTCCACAAAGTATTTTGTGGAGAAACTTGTAGGTAGAAGTGTTTTTACCTACATTTGTGAGTAGATTAGTAAGACTCTACAAAGTATTTTGTAGGGTTTATTTGTTTAGTCACCTCTTTGCTCATATTTTGCAGCTTCTATAAGTTTATTGCAGGGATCCAAAGCGAAGGAGTGCCCCTTCTATTGTTTTAAAAAACAGTTTTTCATTTTCGCACTTTCTGTAAAAAGGGTTTTGAAACTCAGTTTTTATCACTGTATAGTGATAAAAACCTTGGTTTTAAGGCCCTAACCCATAGTATATTAGTTTAGACTTTAAGTTCTGCTATTTACATATAGCTTTCACTTTAAAAAACAGTCATTTCCAGCCATTTATTTTCTGTTTTCATTTTCGCACTTTCTGTAAAAAGGGTTTTAAAACTCAGTTTTTATCACTGTATAGTGGTAAAAACCTTGGTTTTAAGGCCCTAACCCTTAGCACATTAGTATAGGCTTTATTTGCTACTGTTTTAGCATCATTTAGGTGGCTGGAAACTCAGTTTTCAGCCCTCTAAACTTCATATTTCTGTCATACTTTCACTCAGGTTTTTATGTAAAAAATTGTAAATTTTGTACTAATATTGTAACAGCAAATTTTTTAGTATTTCATGTGATTTGCAGCGAAGAATAGCTCGCTGTTTTTTGACAGGTTGTGCATATTTAAAGGAGAGTTGTTGCCCAAAAGGACACAGAAATACCTCAACCTTCAACCGGTTCCAAAAAGGGGTTCAAGCCCTCAACTCTTTCCTTCCTCTTCTATTATTTGTAAACCCCAAAGAGGAGTCCTCTTGGGGTATTCTGCAAAATTTATAAAGCATTTGTAATATACACATAAATAGATTAGGAAGTAGAAAATTGCTTTATTTTCTGTTCACCCACCTCTCTTTGTGACAGACCACCATCTCTGTCACAAAGATTGAAGTGAGGTTAGTTTACTGTTTTATTTAGTTTACTGTTTTATTCATTCGCCCACCTATCTCTGTTACAGACCACCATCTCTGTAACAGATATTGTTGTGAGGTTAGCTTAATCAGTTTCCTTTCTACCCACCTATCTCTGTGACAGACTACCATCTCTGTCACAGAGATTGTTGTACGGTTAAGCATTGTTCTAGTTAGTTACAGTTTCTTTCAAGTTCAGTTTTTATTTTATTTTAATGTCAAAAGAAGTAATCATACAACTCACCCACCCTGTGTATCCTCTATCCACTTGTCATCTCCCTTTAGGGAATTCAAGCTGGATATGAAAAGCAGGGGAAGTGGGGGCTTAGGTAATTAGACTAATTTTCATTTTCTTGTACTACAATCCACAATCTTCACATTCAAATTTTCAGTCCAAGATCGAATACCAGCACCTCCCATAAGGGACATCACTTGGTGATCTTGTTGATAACTTAAAATAAACCTTGCATCTTAACCATCAAGATAAAAATTTATTATTAAAATTTACCAACAACAACTTCCAACATCCTGTTCCTCTACTCGGTTATCACCCTCCAGGGTACTCCGAGATACGACCAGGGGAAAGGGAAGTCCTAGTTTAATAAGCATCCATCTAGAGATTTTCAAGTTGATTAAAAACAGTGACTCGAAAGCTGCAAGGGGTAGCAGACCGAGGGGGTCTCTAGGCGCTTCGTCGTCCTCCTTGTGAGCACCGAGCCATTGGGGTTTGACCTGTGAGCTAGGGGTGGGCTTGCTCCCGCCTGTTGAGCGCAATAGCATTCCATCTTCGATTTGAGAAGAACTAGATCGGGGTAGTCACACCACCGGTTCTAAAACATAATCAAAGATTCCAACTCTCATAAAATTTATTAAAATTTACCAAGAGACATTGCAAAACGTCCTACAAACATTGGTCCTTTTATCTTGGCCTTGTTGTTCAAGGTCTTACTACAAGCACTTTCACTTTTACTTTACCGCAAGCACTCCAACACTTCACTTTCAGTTTCATTTACTTTCTGTTCTATAATTGTTCATGTGGTGAATGCTCAACATTTGTTTAAATTGCTTCAAGTAAATCAAACTTAAAGTCTTTCTTTCTTTTATTTACTGTTGGTTAATAATTTCCATTTAGAGTTTTCTTCTGCTTTCTTTGGTTCATAACTTGTAAATCTTGTTCATTGGTTAATATTGATAAATTTAGATCAACTGTATATTGCTTAATATATTGATTCATTGTTTATTTGCTCATTCATTTTGTTGTACAACACCTAAGCTGTAGTTTAATTTTAACTAAAATCTCAAATTCATTTGTAAGTTTATAAAGTTGTAATCCACCTTTAGACTCCATTTGTAATAGACACTGGTCTTTATTTATCTCAAGGTCTGCTTGTCATTAAAGGAATTCTGTGCACTTGCATGCTGCTTGTCATTCCTTAGATATTCTAAAGTCTTAGCCTCAATTCTTAATAAAAGATCCCTTTAATTAATCTGTAATTAATTAATAAAACTGGAACTTAGTCTTTCCGTAGGGACTACCCCCCTTGGCTCTGTTGGGATCTTGCCTAAACGGAGGAGTTGTGGACTATGGTGACAGTGGTCCCCAGCTCTCACTTGCCCCCAAGGACACACATAGCAGGTTGTGACTTTCCTGTGTCTTAAAGTGTGAATTAGGCGGCAACAATGTCTATGATGCAATTTTGAGACTTGAAGGGAACTCCGTAGTATCTTCCATGTGGATCTACAAGATCAAGTATGCAGTAGACGGCGGCATCAAGAAGTACAAAGCAAGGTTCGTGGTTTCTATCATAAAGAGGGAGCAGATTATGGCAAGACGTAATCCATTGACCAAACACACTTCTCCAGTGAAGTAGAAGTGTATATAGAACAGAGAACCGCATGTGCGTAGAAGGCTTTGTACGAGATCAAAAGGCACCCATGGGATAGCACATACAGTTACATGAGGGCTTGAAGATCACCTAGAGTGATGGATATCTCGACCCTTGCTACAAGGTTGTAGATGGAAGCCTACAGAGGAAGACAAGCTCACAGATGGGTGCTAGAGTAACTTTCAACGAAGTTCGAGATGGAGGATTGTTGTATCCAGTGACCTTGAAAGATGACATAGATGGATACATAGAAGATCAATAGCATAGGAGGCTACCTAACACTCCAATACAAAATGTTCTGATACATAGAATACAAAATGCAGAGGGAAGATGATGCTCCACTTTAGAGGGAGTGACTACAGAAGATCTGAGATCAAGAATATTGACATGGTATGACAGGATGGACAGCTTCTTGATGAGCTTAGGATTTACCAAAAGTAAAGCGGATTCCAACCTTTACTTCAATGTTGAAGGAGGAAGACCGATGATGCTCTTGTTATATGTTGATGACCTGTTTCTAACTGGAGAAGACGAACTCATTGTAGATGCAAAGAGGAAGCTTGTCGTTGAGTTCGAGATGAAAGACCTAGGGATGATGCACTACTTCTTAGGCATGAAGGTGTGGCAAAGTGCGGATGGGATTTTTCTTGGTCAAGGAAAGTATGTCGTGGAGGTTCTAAAGAGATTTGAAATGCTAGACTGCAAGGCAATGGCCACACCTATGGCATCGAACTTGAAGCTAGGGTGTGATGCTTCATCAGAGACAGTTGATGCCACGATGTATCATTAGATGATTGGTTCACTAATGTACCTAATGAACACAAGACCAAACATATGCTTTGCTTTGAAGACCCTGAGCCAGTTCATGGCGGATCCGAGACATGTTCACCCAATTGTTGCAAAGCATGTAATGAGGTACCTAAAGAGTACAGTTGATTATGGGCTCAAGTATGATGTGAATCAAAAAATTAACCTACACAGCTATGTTGATTCGGATTGAGCAGACAATGCCACTGATAGGAAGAGAAATTTGGAATGTTGTTTCAATTTGGGACGCGATATGATCTCCTGGTTTAGCATGAAGCAGTCCTGTGTGGCATTGAGTACAGCCGAGGCAGAGTATGTTGCATCTTGTTTGGCTAGTTGTGAGGCAGTATGGCTTCGAAAGCTACTATCTGATTTGTTTGATCTCGAGTTAGAGGTGACTAGTATCTTTTGCGACAACCAGAGTTGTGTGAAGTTGTTAGAGAATCTGGTGTTCCATGACAAGTCAAAGCATATTGAGATCAAGTATCACTATATCCGGGATATGGTGCAAAGAGGAGCAGTTAAGTTCCATTACGTGGCGACAGACGAGAAAATAGCCAATGTGTTGACCAAGCCGCTAGCCAGAGTGAAGTTCGAGTACTTCATAGAGAGACTTGATGTTATCCAAATAGAGGTCCCTAGAAAGAGGGAGTGACGAGCTCTTGCACGGTGGTAGCACAGGTTGTTCTCATACGTAATCATTCCTGGCGTGCTCCCATGCTAGAGATGATGAGAATACCAGAAGACGCAAATGCACTAGAACGAGATCTCACATGGGAAGGAATACAGGTTGTCCCCGAATGTAACAAGTCCTGGTGTAGTACGCAGGTTGTCCTGGGACGTAATCAGTCCTGTCAGGTCGTCCTCAGTTGTAATGATTCCTAGCATAGTACGGAGGTTATCACTGGATGTAATGAGTCTTGGAAGGTCGTCCTTGGGTGTAATCATTCTTGGTGTGGTATGCAGGTTATCCTTAGACGTAATGAGTCATGGCGTGATACGCAGGTTGTCCTTGGACGTAATCAGTCCTTATGTGTTCCCATGTTGGAAATTATGAGAGTTCACAAGGCACTTGGTGTGTGCCTAAGCGATTCTCGCATAGTGGTAGACGTAGGTCGTCGTTGAGACGTAATAAGTCCTGGTGTGCTCCTATGTTGGTAGAACGTGGATTGACCATGAAGAAACATAATGCACTTGGTGTGCTCCTAGGCGATTCTAGCATAGTGGTAGACGTAGTTCGTCATTGAGACGTAATGAGTCTTGGCGTGCTCCTATGTTGGTAGAACGCAGGTGATCTATCGTATGCATCTGGGTTGTGCTCTATGTGCAATGATGAGGTGATATAGATACGACGAGATGACGGTAGGAGACATACGTAATTACAATGGCAATGTAATGTATGGTCATGGGTTGTACCTACGTGATGGCTTTCTTGTGGATATGATGAAGACCTAGATGAGGACTAGACCTACACCCAGCATGAAACAGGGTTAGCTCTGTAAAAGCTTCCTATGACGGATAGATCCAACAGATATCACTATTCAATTATCGACAAGATGAGGACTACAGAAGCAGCGACAATGATGATGATGATATGACCAGAAGTGTTGATAACTCTGGCGAGAGAATACCTTCCTAGTTAAGAGGGAGTGTTGTTTTATTTGTAACTTCGGAAGATATTCTTATGTATATTATCAGTGTATATTGTTGTACCCCCATCGAAGATGTGTTTCCCTCCTTTCGGGATGTTGTTATTTGTTGAATTTTAACATGTGTAAGACCTTAAAAATTGCAGACTGTATTAGATATAGGACTTGAGATACTAACTGCAATAAGACAATTACAGTAGTAATACAAGCATCACACAACTGAACACACGATTTTTCGCGAGGAAACTTTTTAAGGACAAAAACCCCCAAATCATTAGTAATTCATCCTCTAAATGAGATGACTGAATTTCTACATGAACAAATAAATCTTGTTCACAGAACTCTGAGATGAATGTAACAAAAAATTTCAAAATCAAGAAAGCCCTAGCAGGCTTACTACTGCTATCCTTATGTTGTTTCCACGTGGACTATTTTTATTGTTGCCACGTCAACTTTATTGCTACCACGTGGAATGTGGACTGTTGTTGCCCTTCACCAAGTCTTGTAGCAGCCAGACAAGTGTTGTTGCTGTTATATTTTTAATGGTTATACAATATCTAAAACACTTAGCATAATAAAAGCATAGCCATGAGCAAAGGATCATTGAAAGAAAGACAAGCACAGCAACACAAAAGAAAACAAATATTTATTTTTGGAAACCCTCATGGAGAAGAAAACCCAACAAAACTTCCCCTATATAGAATTTGACCAAGTACAGTGTCAAACCCCCGCACCAAGAATAGTTGCGCATCTTCCATAGTAGACTCTCTCTCTCTTTCTCTCTCTCTCTCTCTCTCTCTCTCTCTCTCTCTCTCGTGCAATGCTTGTGTAAGGTGTGTAAGAATTAGAGAGGCGCCTCGCGTATTTATATTCATTAGATGAGTGACTCAACTAACAAACTAGGTTGGCCAGATTCTCTAATTAGGGCCTACCTACCTAGGGAGACTCAAAATAAATTTTATATATTACTTTTGTGAGTATTATTGCCCCGACTTGGAACAGGGGGTTTACCTCATGACCAATTACATCAAGGACATCTCCAAAGGAGAATACAACAAAAGTTCAATAGAATATCTTCTGAAGTTACAATACTTTAACTCTCCCTCTTAAGTAGGAAGGTATTCTACATCAACAACAACCATCATCACAACTGTACAAGTGGCTGGTGAATCTCTATATGTCATAGGAAGTTTTGGAACAACATCATGCATATTCATCATAAATATCAGTATGAGAATACTGGATCATCTTCTGCAACCTCAGTATGTAAATATCGGATCATCTTCTATGTGTACTCAATCATCTTCTGCAACATCAGTATGTGGATACTGAATCATCTTCTATGTGTACTAGATCATCTTCTACAACATTAGTATGTGGATATTGAATCATCTTTTGCAATATCTGTATGTGGATATTGAATCATCTTCTGCCATATTAGTATGTGAATATTGAATCTTCTTCTTCCACATCAGTATGCAAATACCGAATCTTCTTCAACATCAGTGTGCAAATACTAAAACATGATCTACAACATCAGTATATAAATAGTGAAACATCATCATATGCATCATCAGTGTGTAAATACTCATCATTATCAATATAGAAATACTGAAATTGTCTTATCAACATTAGTATAGAAATATTGAACCTACCATATCATCAGTATGAAGATACTGAACCTGCCACATCAACATCAGTATGGAAATACTAAACTTGCCACATCAACATCAGTACGAAAATATTGAACTTGCCACATCAACATCAGTATGAAAATACTAAAACCACTACAACAACATCTTGTCTAACTTACTAACCCTTCTAAGCCGACAAGCCTAGTCAGACAGATTAATCTCCCTAGGGACCAAACAAGCCTTGTCTGGCTTACTAACCCTTTTGGGTCAACAAGCCTAGCTAGGCAATCGGAAACCACTTCTTGCCCTCTAACCATCTTGGTGAGTTCTCTGGTAGATCCATTTGGTCATTTTGTCTAACTTACTAACCCTTTCGAGTCAACAAGCCTAGTCAAACAGATGGATCTTCCTGGGGACCAACAATCCTTGTCTAGCTTACTAACCCTCTTGGGATAAACAGCCTATCCAGACATACTTATCCCCCTAGGATCAACAGGTATGACTTAGTAACCCTTTCGGGTCAACAAGCCTAGCCATACTTACCCTACTCTAGGATGAGCTACCACCACTACATCCTTCTACCATCTTCTTCACTCCCTCTTTCAAAGGAGGCCCTTTCGTACTACGCCAAGCGTGTCTCGAAAGTATTCAAACGTTACACGAGACAGAGGCTTAGTCAACACATCTACCACATGTTCCTCTGTAGGAATATACTTGAGCTTTACAACTCTCTTCTACAACTTGTTCTTTATCATTATTCTCTTGTACATCTGTAACTACATCGTACATCCACAACTTGCATCATTCTTCTTTTGTGCATCTGTAACTGCATCATTCTTCTCGTGTACATCGTACATCCACAACTTGCATCATTTTTCTTCTGTACATCTGCAACTGCATCATTCTTCTCGTGTAGGCGTTTTCATACAATCCTTCCTACAAGTCAAATACATTTGTATGATTAGAAACATTTCATAACATATTCATAATGACAAATTCTTATGTATAAGGATATGTGTTATATAATTATACAATTATTTCATTTAATACAACATTCATCCACATTCCATATACATACAGTAACTTTCTAGATGCCTTCCATTTCTACCAAGATATTATGTTAGCAAAGAGGTTCATTCTAGATAAGTAGCAATGGAATGTTGTATAGCACCATAAGCCACTTACCCATCATATGCATATTAGCAGTAAATTGTTCATAAATGCAAAACACTCTAACATGAATAATACACTTCCTAAATCTAGGAACATGTTTGTGTACATAACTGAACAACTAGATATATAGGAAATGGCAATTCAAATAATTATCTTTGTTTGTTTGGTACACTTCATCTTGATCGATGTCTTCTTGAATAACTGGAGTATATGCCAACGTGTTCAACTTCATTGTATGATTTTGAGGACCTATTCATATCTTGCTCATGATCGAAAATACTGAGCAAGTCTTCTTACACCACATATCACGTAGAACTGTGTATTCGTGTTGAATCTATGTGTCCTATTGATGCATCCCTGTTGGCAAGGGGTTTGGAGCGAGTGGGTTATGCAGCATCGCGGCAGCTACGCAAGCTCACGCGGTACCGCGCAAGGGCAGATTGGCGCGATAAGCAGGAAAATAACCGTTTTTTAATATTTTATGTATATTTTGACCAAGTTTTGTTGCAATAGGTCAGTAGCGGTTAGAAGTCAGTTATTAGTGGACCCTTGATGTAAAGGCGTAAGCCTATTTATAGATCCATTTTGGAGATTCATATAGATAGGAGTCATAGGGGAGCAGTTGTGAACAATTGTATTGCATGCGCGATTGGAAGGGATACGATCTGGTGCAATCTGTTTTATGGAGATTTCCCTGTCTTGACTGTGATTTTATCTAGGCTTCTTTCTGATGCATGCAGCCTCCGGTTTTGGAGAAGGATTATGTAATGTGGCGTATTTGCACAAGATTAATATATGATGTGATGCAGATGGCTCAATTCTTGTCTATTGTTATAGATCTGTTGTGATGCTGCGACTCTAGTTTGTTAAAATGACATGTTATAGATGTGATTCAGCGTCTTCCTGCTATATCAATGCGATCTGTTGGTTTTAAGTTGTTGTAATTTATGCTTGATGCGCTATGATGTTCCTTGAATAATGCTACGATATTTTGATATCGTATGAGGATCGAAGAAGTTGTGATCTCCCTCTGTCGGACCCCCATGTCCTCCTTCCCCACTGTCGGAAACTCGGTTTTGACAGCCCTCCCTTGAACACCTCAGGTGAAACCTCGTCTGCTCCGCAGATGTTGCTAAGCAGGGTAAAACCTATATGGGTCGGTGCTCAGGGAGATTGCGTTGCAGGGCGTTGACAGAGTGGGAACCCCTGTCGACAAATCTTTGTTGGTGGGCTTCGCCAACAATCCCTGCTTATTCAATGCTTAAATGGATCAGAGTTTGATCTTCATCTTCATCAGTATAATTCTTTTGGATCATATTCCTCTTCACTCGAGGAATCTTCCCTTGCTTTCTTCTCAGCTGCAATATATTCATCCTTGGTTGCAATGAGAGAAACACTGGTTCGCTTTTTGCAATATGTTGGAGTGATCTTTTTGTTTGTATCACTACCAACCCAATCAAAGTCAACATATCTCTGCAGTACACCATTTTGTCTACATATTTTACTAGGATAAGGAAATATCTTCTGATTTCATCATTCCTCTAATCCCAAGAATCATGTCAAGATTCTCGAACTTTGAGATCTATCGTAGTCACTCCCTCTAAGGTGGAGCACCATCCTCCCTCTGCATCTTGTATTCTCTGCATCAGGGCATTGGAGTGACAGGTAATATCCTCTGCTACTAATCTTATTTGTATCCATCTATGTCACTTGTCAAGGTCACTAGATATCAACATCCTCCATCTCGAACTTTGTTGCAAGTTTTATCTTGAACCCGTCTATGAGCTTCTTGTCCTTTGTAGGCTTCTATATTCAACCTTGTAGTAAAGCTTGGGATCTCAATCACTCTAGTTGATCCTCAAGCTCCTCATGTAACTGTATGTGTTATCCCATGGGTGCCTACTGAGCTTGTACAAATCCTTCTATGCATAGGTGGTTCTCTGTAGAGAGTCTCAAATCCTGTAGGTTGCTCAATCTGTTCTTCTACTTTGGTTACACCAACTGTCTAGTGTAATATCCACCACTAAAGAGGTGTGTCTAGCCCCTAGAGTAATGTCTTGCGATAATCGACTCTCTCTTTCTAATAGAAACCATGAACCTTGCTTTGTATCTTTTGATACTTCGATCTATTGTATACTTGATCTTGTAGATCTACTTTGAAGACTTTACAAAACTTCCCTTCATGTCTCAAACTCATATCCAAACATCATTCTATATGATCGACTGGTACTTCTTGATCATATCATCCTTCCATTCTTTCTTCTTGGGAAATCCTTTCGCAAGGTTTCCTAACTGAAACATCTGAGTTGTGAGAGATCCTTTTGAAATCCTTTTATTCTGTGAGAATGTTCTTCCTTCTTGTTCTTTTTCTTCTTCATATGAGTTGTTAGGGCTTGATTTCCATATTCATCCATCTCTTTTTATTTTTCTATCAATTGAGCTTCTTCTTGCGTCCATTCCTCCATAGGTGAGGTTCCTTCTATAACAAATCTATAGAATGAAAGATTCCCTTGAAATTGGGAGACCATTAAAGGTTGTAATCTATGCTTCTGCTTCTTTGACATTGTCTCCAATGGATTCTAATTGTTCCTTGAGCTGAGATCTCCTTGTGAAGTAACACTGAATGTTTTTTGACATTTGCATAGTCACATCCTTGAGTTGAGTTCTCAAGTTCATCTTCGAACAAGGTGTTCATTGCATCGAACATATCCTTGGCAGTATTCAAGGATGACACATGTGATGATCCAATGGAGATGAAAATACTCATCTAGGTTCTGACTAGGTCATTCTTGTGCTTTGCTTTGACTTCATCTCACTTTAGATCTGCAGCTTCTTCTTTGATATAGTTCTCCATGTCATGCTTCTTCAAGTATGAAAAGCACTCTATACTTCCATGCTTAGAAGTTCTCGACTCTTTCAACTATGTCCTCAATCTTGGTATTGTTTGTCATCATGAAAAAATGAGAACCTCAAACGGAAACAGAGAGGATAGAAGAGTTACCAATGAGATTGCTTCAACTTGATGCTTGCTTGAAAACTCTTCTAGAACACTGCTTCGGATGGACCTAGGGTTTGACAGAGAAACCATAATTTTTCAACTTAGTTATCTTTCAGATCTTATTGGATAGAAAGATGTTCGTCCTCAAGACGAGCTAAGCAACATACTTATTTTCCCAAAATTGTGGATAGAACTGCAAGATATCTTATGTCCTGGTTTTCCTCGACAGTAGTGTTAGGTCAAAAATTGAGAATCCACAAAATGAGAAACTTCTTACATAGAAATATGTGTCCTAGGCGAGTTTTATAGTCTTCCTTTTTCAACTGATCGGTGGAGGGAAATGCCTGAAACAGGAAGCCCTAGTTTTTCTTCAGTTTATTCTATAGAATTGACTGATCTTGTTTCTGCTATAGCTCTAAACTTTCTGCTCCTCAAGGTCTGAAACTTCGTCTTGAGGTAGCATGGTTTGTCTTCTTTCCAACCCCATAGGTAAGAGCATAATTGGATTCACCAAGTGGGACTTATGTGAAGTTTCCCAAGGTGACTTATTTCACAACTGTTCAACATAGTAATTTCCACGTGTGATTGTTCACCTTCGGGGTCTAAAACTTTGACCACAGAAACTAATGTATGTGCCCTATCTGCAACATCTTGCGAAATTTCATTTGGACCTTCCTTTCCTGAGATATTGCAATTATCCCTAGGTCACATGTTTAAGGCTGAATTCTGGGAGAGGCTGGAACCCTGAGTTGAAGGAATCATATATCCTAAATTATAGTGAATATGAGGCTGAAACTTTCACAAAAGGTACATCAAGATTTCATCTTCGATCTGTCAAAGTTTCAGCTCCTGAGCCTTGGCCAAACTTGAGTTATAGCAAAAATGCCAAGATGACTAGATTTTTCCTTCTAGGGATTTTAAGCATGAAACCATAATCTCCAGTACTTGTAGTTGTAGCAGTGTTTCAACTACACAAAGACTTCTCTCAGGGTGGCTCTGATACCATGTTTAATGGTTATACAATGTCTAAAACATTTAGCATCATAACAACATAACCATAAGCAAAGGATCACTAAAAAAAAGACAAGCACGGCAACACAAAAGAACACAGATATTTATCACAGGAAACCCTCATGGAGGAGAAAACCCAGCAAAACTTCCTCTATATAGAATTCACCCAAGTACAGTGTAAAACCCCAGCAACAAGAATAGTTTCTCATCTTCCACGGTAGACTCTCTCTTGTG
Organism: Pseudotsuga menziesii; assembly: GCA_001517045.1. Lineage (NCBI taxonomy): Eukaryota > Viridiplantae > Streptophyta > Pinopsida > Pinales > Pinaceae > Pseudotsuga > Pseudotsuga menziesii. The sequence continues at coordinate 169,044 of LPNX011209547.1, read as the reverse complement.
CAATACTTGAGTGTAAGGTGTGTAAGAATGAGAGAGAAGCCTCTCCTATTTATATTCATTAGGTGAGTGACTCAACTAACTAACTAGGTTGGAGAGGTTCTCTAATTAGGGCCGACCTACCTAGGGAGACTCAAAATACATTTTTATATATTACTTGTGTGGATACTATTGCCCCAACTTACAATGGAGGGTTTACATCATGACTTTTACATGACCAATTACATCAAGGACATCTCCAAAGGAGAATACAACAAAAGTACAATAGAATATCTTCCGAAGTTACAATACTTTAACAGTTGTTGCTAACCCTGTCACCACCATGAGCTCTCCTCCTCCTAACCGTGACCACCATGAAGAAGGTTGTTGCTGCTAACTGTGACCTTCAGCGGGCCTTATCATGAGTTGTAGCAGCTTTGCCGCTACTTCTCTTTACCACAAACTTCTATCCTCCACTGATGTGACTGTAGAAGAAAGGAAGAGCCCCAAACAAGCTTAAGAGATGCAATGTTGAAGAAGAAGAAAAAGAATAAAAGAACTCAGCAACAAATTTCCTCAGTCAATAGCTGCGATAGAGAAGACCTCAGCCACAAATTATTGGAGCAGTTAAGTGATGAAATGATTTGTAATGTTCTTCATTTATAGTCCATCGAACATTTAAGTTGGCTACACATAATTAGGAGTTGACATTAGGGATTATTTTATTTTTCATCTCTAACCCTTGACTTTTGATGTTTTGTGGTACAAAGGTCTTCTTGGTGTATGACTTGTGCCACTTAATCTTTCATTTGATGGTCACATGGACCCAAGACCAGGGTTACATGCTCCTTAAGTATTTTGTGAACACAACAAGTTGTCTCAAGAGTTCTTCAGGGTCCTCGTCGTTCATTCATGCCCACTCAAAGTACATCTTCATAAATAAGGATAATTATTCAATGCTTTATCTTGATCTCCTCGTTACCACCAAGATCATGTGTTAGGTCTCTCAAACATGTGTAGCTAGTTCATGGAGAAGGTCTCATAGCCCTTAGATCAAGGAGAGGAGTGCATCACTTGCTCAGACCTGGTTTAGGGCTTATCGTGATGACCTGGTAACTGATTAGGTGCCTCAACCCCAGGCTGAAATCCTAGTCTCAGACTAGGTTAAATTACTGGTAACTAACCAGGTGCCTCCATTCAGTGAATGGCCCCCAGCCCCACACTGAGACCCCTAGTCTTGGACTATGTTAATTTCCTGGTAATTGGCTAGGTGCCTCCATTCTCCCAGAGAATGGCCCTCAGCCACAAGCTAAGGCCCCAGTCCCACACTGGGTCAATTTCCTGGTAACTGACCAAGTTCCTCCATTCTCCTAGAGAATGTCCCTCAGTCCCAAGCTGAGGCCCCATTCCCAGACTGGGTTGAATTCCTGGTAACTAACCAAATGCCTCCATTCTCCCAAAGAATGGCTCTCGATATTGCTCAGGAAAAATCAACACTCCCTCTCGACAAGAGAGGTATTCTTTGCAATACCAAGTTTGTCACGAAAGTACGCGAACTTTGTTACTGTCAGAGGCTTAGTTAAAATGTATGCAATATGTTCATCGATACGAATATACTGAAGCTTCAGGGTGCAAGGTTTTCTGAAATTTTTATGCAACTATGATTATTAGAATGAATAATAGTTGACTCAAGCTTTCCACCGAATAGATCAGAGAGAAGTTTCCTAAGCCAAATAGCTTCTTTACAGGCATCAATAGAAGCAATATACTCGGCTTCAATTGTGCTCTGAGCTATGGAACCATGTTTCCTGCTGGACGAAGAGATCATTTCTGATCCCATACTGAAACAGTAACCTGAAGTGTTTTTCTCGTCTACTGTACTGCCAGCCCAATCGGAGTCAGCATATCCAACTAACATTACTCCACTGTTGTACCTGAGCCCATAAGTGATAGTACCTTGCACATATATGAGCACATGTTTAGCAGCTACCCAGTGTATTTGCTTCAGATCGGACATGGACTAACTCAGTGCATTCATTGTGTAACAAATATCTGGTCTCGTGTGCACTAGATACATCAAGGATCCAATGAGTTGTCAATACTAAGTGGGATCCACATCCTTTGAACAGGTGGTTGAGTCACGTAACTTCTTCAATTTCGTTGTCATGGGTATACTCATGGACTTGCAATCCTGCATTCAAAATCTCTACAAGATATCGATTGCATACTTTCCTTGTGTCAGGAAGATCTAATCTGGCTTTTGCCAGACCTCTAAGCCAAGAAAGTAGTGCATAAGTCCCAGATCCTTCATCTTGAATTCAGAGGTGAGCTCGCTCTTACATTGGGCTATCAGTTATTCCTCCACAGTAAGGAACAAGTCATCCACATACAAAACTAGGATCAAGTGATGGTTGTGAACAACCTTAGAGTATAGGTTGGAATCAACAGTGCTTTTGGAAAACCCCAAGCTATGAAGGTAGCCATCAATTCTTGCATACCAAACTCTCGGGACCTGTTTGAGCTCATATAAGGATTTATTAGTTTACACACATGGGACTTCTCCCCATGAGTCACAAATCCTTCTGTTTGTTCAATGTAGACTTCTTCTTCATTTTTTCAATTGAGGAAGGTTGTTTTTACATCCATCTGATGGAGTTTCCATCCAAACACAGCAACAAGGGAGATGATAATTCTGATGGTGGTATATCTGGCGACGGGAGAAAAAGTTTATTCATAGTCTCTGCCTTCTTTTTGAGTGAAGTCGCGAGCTACAAATCTAGCTTTATACTTTTCAATGGTGTCATCAGCAAAATGTTTGATTTTGTAAAGCCATCTAGACGTTACCATAGACTTCCCTGTCGGTCTAAGAACAACTTCCTACACATCATTTTTCATAATTGAATTATATTCTTCAATCATGGCATCATTTGCATACCTGTAGACTTGTTGCTTCTTTGTATGTGGAGGGTTCTGCATCAATAAGCTTGCTCATAGACCTAAGTACTTCTAGGGATTTATGCTTACTCTAAAAGTTCTGGAAGGAGCTTTATGCTTATTAGCTTCTTGCAATGTTTCTCAGAACCAAGCAAGTCTTCTTTTGGAGGGAGGATCCTCAAGTAGTTCTTCAACTGGTCTTTCTGATTCTACGGGCACATCCGGAATTTGAGGCTCATTTTCTTCTTCCTCCCTCTAAATTTTTGAAATTTCAGAAGGAGATTCTTCCATATCCTTTGGAATCTCTTTTGATTGGGAAAACATAGCTTCCTCATAAAATATCACGTCTCTACTAACTTCAATGTACCTTTGTCCAGGAACATATATGCGGTAAGATTTCGAGCTTTCACTGTAACCAACAAATGTGCATTTCTTTCCGGAAGGCTCCAATTTCAATCTCTTTTCTTTAGGCACATGAATATATACAGGTGTGCCAAATATCCTTATGTGGTCAACTGCAAGTTTCTTTCCTGTGAATACTTCTTCTGGAGTATTTTCCCCAAATATGGCAATGAGGGCTTCTGTTTTAAATGTACACAATAGTACAGGCAACCTCATCCCACAGAGATAAAGGAAGATTGAGGTCACACAGCATAGGCTTGGCAGCTTCACATATCGTTCTATTCTTCCTTTCTGCAACCTCATTTTGTTGAGGGTTGTATGGCATTGTTAGCTCCCTCTTGATTCCTGCTTCTCGGCAAAAATTATCAAACTCATTATATTCATATTCACCTTCGTTAACTAACCTCAAGATACGGATGTGTCTACCTGTCTGATTTTCAATTAAAGCCTTAAACTCCTTGAATTTGTCAAAAGTTTCACTTTAACTTTTAGAAAGTAGATCCAAGACTTGCGAGAATGATTATTTATGAACAATACATAATACAAGCAACCACTCAAGGAAGGTGAAGACATAGGCCCACATATATCAGAATGAATCATATCCAAGATTCCTTTAGATCTATTGTTGCTTCTAGAAAAGGATTTCTTTGTATTCTTGCCTATAGCTCGACCTTTGTAAACACCACTATGTTCATGAGAAAACTCAGGCATACCTGTAACCATCTTTTGAAGAACAGGGAGAGTTGTATAGTGAAGGTGTCCAAACCTTCGATGCCACAGTTCACATGGGTCAATTGTGTTGTGAACTAATGCTTGAGTGGAGTGTCTGGATGCTTTGTAAAGGTCTCCCTCTCGAACTCCAATCAATTTTGTTGAGCTTAACTTCTCATTCTTTGCCCATAGTAGGACCTTCCTGTCCATGAAGATAACTTTGTAGCCTTTATGTTCTAAACTAGCAATAGAGAGGAGGTTCTTTTTCAAACCAGGGACATATAGTATGTCTTCGATGTGCAAAACAGTCCCTGAGTCAAGTTGAAGTGTAGTTGAGCCAACTCCTTCAATTTTGTAGGTGGTGCCATCCCCAAGTTCTACTTGATTAGTAAACTTCTTCTTCATGTAGCTTGTAAGTGCTTCACGAAAACCTGTCATATGTCTAGAAGCGCCACTATCCACTAACCAAGAGTTAGCACTGTTGGTGATGGATCCTGAAAGAGCAGAGATCAGGTAGTATTCTCGTCTGGATTCATCTTCTTTAGAAGACTTGGCATTCTTCTTCTTCTTTGGTTCTTCTTCCTCTGTTGTAGATGCTTGGAATCTTCTCTTTGGTCTTCTACAACCCCTGGCATAATGTCCCATCTTATGACAATTGAAACATTCTATATTTGAAGTTTACCTTGTGGCTTCTTTTCTTTCTTCTTCGAAGGGAAGGACTTCTTGAACTTCCTTGTCTTGGTTGTGAGTGCAAGGTTCCCTTCCTTAGCATCATTTACTCTGCTCTGAATTCTTCCTTCTTCTTCCAAACAGTCATGCCAAGGTCTATCAAAGTTTGGCCGAGTTTTACGTCCAAATACAGCTGCCAGAAAGGTTTCCCAAGAACTAGGAAAACCATCAAATACAGTCTATACAAGATCATCATCATCCACAAGTACACCAATAGCAGAAAGTTGATCTCTAACCTAAGCAATTTTTGTGAAGAAAGGGGCCACTCCTTCATCTATATCCCTCTTTAATGTACAAAGCTTGTTCTTCGATACTCTCTTCTAGATGGATGCTTTCTTCTCATATAAATTTGTCAAGGTGTCAAAGCATTCTTTGGCAGTCTTCAATGGTGTTATGGTAGGCATCACAGTGTCCTTGACTGATTCATAGATGATTCTTCTAGCCTTTGCTTGCTTCTTATTAAAGGCTATCCTTCCTGCATTAGATGTAGGTTCTTCTATGGCATTGAGAACCAGGTCATCTAGATCGTTTTCTTCAAGGTGGCCATAATCCTTTCTTTCCATGAGTTGTAGTTGGTTGACCCTTCAAGTCTTTCTTCTGGTCTGAAGGTGTTGGTTGCCATGTTTGATCAACAAGTCTGCTATCTCAGTCTGCAAGTGTCCCAATGTCTAGGGATGTTACAAAGATATGCTCACTCATTGTAATCTTCACATGCAAAGCTTTGATACCATGTTGAATTTTAACATGTGTATGATATTCTTAAAAATTGCAGATTGTATTAGAGATAGGACTTGAGATATTAACAGCAGTAAGACAATTACAGTAGTAAAACAAGCATCACACAATTGAACACACAATTTTTCACGGGGAAACCTTTTAAGGACGAAAACCCCAAAGCATTAGTAATTCATCCTCTAAATGAGATGACTAAGTTTGTACATGAGCAGAGAAATCTTGTTCACATAACTCTGAGATAAATGTAACAAAAAATTTCAAAAACAAGAAAGCCCTAGCAGGCTTACTGCTGCTATCCTTCCGTTGCTGCCACGTGGATAGTTTTACTGCTGCCACATGGACTGTGGATTGTTGTTTCCCTTCACTGAGGCATGTAGCAACCTGACGAGTGTTGCTGCTACTAACCCTGTCACCACCGAGAGCTCAGCTCCCACCTTGAGCTCTCCTCCTGCTAATCGTGACCACACCGAGGTTGCTGCTACTGCTAATCGTGACCTTCAGAGGACTTTATCATGAGCTATAGCAGCTCTGTTCTTACTGCTCTTTACCACAAACTTCTATCCTCCACCACTGTGACTGTAGAAGAAAGGAAGAACCCCAAGAAAGCTTAAGAGTTGCAATGTTGAAGAAGAAGAAAAAGGATAAAAAAACTCAACCACGAATTTCCTCAATCAACAGTTGCGACGAAGAAGACCTCAGCCACGAATTGTTGGACCAGCCAAGTGATGAAAAGATGACGATGAAATGATTTGTAATGTTCTTCATTTGTAGTCCATCAACATTTAAGTTGGCTCCACATAATTGGGAGTTGACATTAGGGCTTATTTTCTTTTTCATCTTTGACCCTTGACTTTTGATGTTTTGTAGTTCAAAGGTCTTCTTAGTGTTTGACTTTTGCCACTTGGTCTCACTTGATGGTCACATGGACCAAGACTAGGGTTACATGGTCCTTCAAGTATTTTGTGACCACAACAAGTTGTCTCAAAAGTTCTTTAGGGTCCTCATGGTTCATTCATGCCCACTCAAAGTACATCTTCATAAATAAGGAGAATTATTCAATGCTTTGTCTTGATCTCTTCGTTGCCACCAAGATCAGGTGTTCAGTCTTTCAACCAAGGGTAACTAGTCCCTAGAGAAGGTCCCATAGCCCTTAGATCAAGGAGAGGAGTACATCACTTCCCCAGACCCAGTCTAGGGCTTATGGTGATGACCTGGTAACTGACCAGGTGCCTCAGCCCCAGGCTGCATCAGATGACTCAATGTCAAATACTTGGGAACTGACCAAACGCCTCCATTCTCCCAGAGAATGGCCCTCCGCCCCAGTATGAGATCCTAGTCTTAGACTAGGTTAAATTCTCGGTAACTGACCAGGTGCCTCCATTCAATGAATGGCCCTCAACCCCAGGTTAAGACCACCAGTCCCAGACTTGGTTAATTTCTTGGTAACTGACCAAGTGCCTCCATTCTTCCGGAGAAAGGCCCTCAACCCCAGGTTGAGGCCGCAGTCCCAGACTGGATCAATTTCTTGGTAACTGACTAAGTGCCTTCATTTTCCCAGAGAATGGCCCTCAATCCCAAGCTGAGGCCCCATTCCTAAACTGGGTTGAATTCCTGGTAACTAACCAGGTGCCTCCATTCTCCCATAGAATGGCTCTCGATGTTGCTCAAGAAAAATCAACATTATTGTATATGGTCATTGAGGTAAACCCTTCGTTGTAAGTCGGGGAAATAATCCCCAAGTTGAATATAATAAAATGTATTTTTGAGTCTCCCTAGGTGAAGTTGGCCATGCTAAGGTAAGAGGTCGTCCCAATCATGTTTTAGGTCAGTCAGTTGAAGTGTATAAATAGGGACGTGCCCTCCCTTATTTATATGCACACTCACTCACTCAAGTTCGCATGAGGAGAGAGAGAGAGAACACGAAGGAGAGAGAGAGAGCTACAGAAGACTTCTTATTCTTGGGTTTTTCCATCTTGTGATATTGTCTTAGTGACAAAAGTATTCTAAGGAAGTTTGCAGGGTTTTCTCCTTTATAGTTTCCTTGACGAAAATATTTGTGTCTTGTGTATCTTATATATCTTGTGCATCTTATGTATCTTGTTGTGCTTGGTATTCTTTCAGATAAATATCCTAATTGAATTAAAGTAGAAAAACTAACATTCTTTTGTTATATGCTAACATTTGGACTCATCCATCAAGTAATTTTAGGGTTTGAAATCGATGTTTAAAAGTAGTTGACATGTTCTTCTTTAAATGCTTGGCACTTGAGATAGAAGAATATTGTTTAATAAAATATTTGAGTTTGCTAATTTTTAATTGTTATAAAGGATATGACTACCTTTAAATCTAATTGATACGACTACCTTTAAATCAGACTAATTGCTCAATGTTTATTTGCAAACAAATGTTTAAATCTGGTTTGAGAAACAATCTATAAACAGCCTAATCCAAATTGATAATGAATGATGAAAGCTTTATTACTATTATTATCCCAACACACATGCCCAACAAACATTTGATAAATAGGTTGATCCATGTGAATAGTGGATAGAATGATTACGGATGATACACTGCCCGCACCCCAATAACATCTAAAAGACTAATACATAAGCAACGCTTGATTCGAATCTTAGGGAAACCACATTGTTGGTTGGTTTCAGCTTGTCTAAAGAGTTGATTTCTCAATTTTGTTGTGCTTCAAATGGTCATGCCATTTGCATTGTTGTTCTTCATTTTCTCCATTCTCTGTCGGAACACTAGGCCAGATCCATATAAGTCCAGGTCATATATGTCCTTAGAGTTTGAGAAGTTGGTGTAGATTTTTCCTAAGCAGCATCGAGAGCCGTTATCTGGGAGAATGGAGGAACCTGGTCAGTTACCATGAATTCAACCCAGTTTGGGACTGGGGCCTCAGCCTGGTGCCAAGGGCCATTCTCTGGGAGAATGGAGGCACCTGGTCGGTTACTAGGAAATTAACCCAGTCTAGGACTGGGGCCCCAGCATGGGGCTAAGGTCCATTCCCCGGGAGAATGGAGGCACCAGTTTAGTTACCAGGAAATTAACCCAGTTTGGGACTAGAGTCTCAACCTAAGGCTAAGGGCCATTCACTGAATGGAGGCACCTGGTCAGTTACCAAGAATTTAACCTAGTCCAGGACTAAGGCCTCAGCCTAGAGCTAAGGGCCATTCTCGAGGAGAATGGAGGTGCTTGGTCAGTTACCAAGTATTTGACATTGAATCACCTGATGCAGCCTGGGGATGAGGCACATGGTCAGTTAACAGGTCATCACCATAAGCCCTGGACCGGGTATGGGCAAGTGAAGCACTCATCTCCTTGATTTATGGACTATGAGACCTTCTCCAGGGACTAGCTACCCCAGGCTAAGAGACCCAACACCTGATCTTGGTGGCAACGAGAAGATCAAGATAAAGAATTTAATAATTATCCTTATTTATGAAGATGTTAGTTGAGTGGGCATGAATGAACCACATGGACCCTAACGAACTCTTGAGACAACTTGTTGCGGTCACAAAAATACTTGAAGGACCATGTAACCCTAGTATTGGTCCATGTGACCATCAAGTGAAGGACCAAGTGGCACAAGTCAAACACCAAAAAGACCTTTGAACCACAAAACATTAAAAGTCAAGGATCAAAGATGAAAAAGAAAATAAGCCCTAATGTCAACTCCTAATTATGTGGAGCCAACTTAAATGTTGATGGACTACAAATGAAGAACATTACAAATCATTTCATCGTCATCTTTTCATCACTTGACTGGTCCAACAATTCGTGGCTGAGGTCTTCTCCGTCGCAACTGTTGATTGAGGAAATTTGTGGCTGAGTTCTTTTATCCTTTTTCTTCTACTTCAACATTGCAACTCTTAAAGCTTACTTGGGGTTCTTCCTTTCTTCTACAGTCACAGTGGTGGAGGATAGAAGTTTGTGGTAAAGGGCAGTAGCAACAGAGCTGCTACAACTCGTGATAAGGCCTGCTGAAAGTCACGGTTAGCAGCAGCAGCAACCTCCGTGGTGGTCACGATTAGCAGGAGCAAAGCTCATGGTGGGAACTGAGCTCTCGATGGTGACAGGGTTAACAGCAGCAGCACCCGAGAGGCTGCTACAGACCTCGGTGGTGACAAGGTTAGCAACACCACCACCCGTTAGACTGCTACAGGACTCGGTGAAGAGCAGCAGGCTGCTACACAACTCGATGAAGGGTAGCAGCAGTCCACAGTCCACGTGGCAGCAGTAAAGTTGATGTGGCAAAAATACAAACAGGCCACGTGGCAGCAGCAGAAGGATAGCAGCAGTAAGCCTGCAAGGCTTTCTTAATTTTGGAATTTTTTGTTACATTCATCTCAAAGTTCTGTGAACAAGATTTCTTTGCTCATGTACAAACTCAGACATCTCATTTAGAAGACGAATTACTAATGCTTTGGGGGTTTTGTCCTTAAAAGGTTTCCCCGTGAAAAATCATGTGTTCAATTGTGTGATGCTTGTTTTACTACTGTAATTGTCTTACTGTTGTTAATATCTCAAGTCCTATCTCTAATACAGTCTGCAATTTTTAAAAATATGATACACATGTTAAAATTTAACATGGTATCAGAGCTTTGCATGTGAAGATTACAATGAGTGAGCATATCTCTATAACCTCCCTAAACCTTGGGACACTTGCAAACTGAGATAGCAGACTTGTTGATCAGAGATGGCCACCAACACCTTCAGACCAAAAGAAAGACTTGAAGGGTCAACCAACTACAACTCATGGAAAGCAAGGCGTATGGCCACCTTGGAAGAGAACGATCTAGATGACCTGGTTCTCAATGCCATAGAAGAACCTACATCTAATGCAGAAAGGATAGCCTTTAAGAAGATTTAAGCAAAGTCTAGAATAATCATCTATGACTCAGTCAAAGAGACCCTAATGCCTACCATAACACCATTGAAGACCGCCAAAGAATGCTTTGACACCTTGACAAATTTATATGCAAAAAAAACACCTAGCCAAAAGAGAGTATTGAAGAAGAGGCTTCGTACATTGAAGATGGGTAAGGATGAAGGAGTAGCCCCCTTCTTCACAAAAATTGCTCAGGTAAGAAACCAACATTTTGCTATTGGTGTACATGTGGATGATGATGATCTTGTACATACTGTATTCGATGGTCTTCCCAGTTCTTGGGAAACTTTTCTGGAAGCTGTAAGTGGACGTGAAACTCAGCCAAACTTTGATAGACTTTGGTAATGACCGTTTGGAAGAAGAAGGAAGACTTCCAAGCAGAACAAATGGTGCTAAGGAAGGGAACCTTGCCTTTACAGCCAAGACAAGGAAGTTCAAGAAGTCTTTCCCTCCGAAGAAGAAGATGAATCCAGACGAGAATACTACATAATCTCTACTCTTTCAGGATCCATCACCAACAGTGCTAACTCTTGGTTAGTGGATAGTGATGCTTCTAGACATATGACAGGTTTCAGTGAAGCACTTACAAGCTAAGGGAAAAACAAGTTCACTAAGCAAGTAGAACTTGGGGATGACACCATCTACAAAATTGAAGGAGCTGGCTCAGCTACACTTCAACTTGACTCAAGGACTGTTTTGCACATCGAAGACACTATATGTCCCTACTTTGAAAAAGAACCTCCTCTCTGTTGCTGGCTTAGAAGATAAAGGCTACAAAGTTATCTTCATGGACAGGAAGGTCCTACTATGGGCAAAAAGAATGAAAAGTTAAGCTCGACTAAATTGATTGGAGTTCGAGAGGGAGGCATTTACAAAGTATCCGGACACTCCACTCAAGCATTAGTTCACAACACAATTGACCCATGTGAACTGCAGCATCGAAGGTTTGGACACCTTCACTATACAACTCTCCCTGGTCTTCAAAAGATGGTTACAGGTATGCCTGAGTTTTCTCATTAACATAGTGGTGTTTGCAAAGGTTGTGCTCTAGGCAAGAATACAAAGAAATCTTTTTCCAGAATACATAGTGGTTGTTTGTATTATGTATTGTTCATAGATAATTATTCTCGCAAGTCCTAGATCTACTTTCTAAAGGTTAAAAGTGAAACTTTTGACAAGTTCAAGGAGTTCAAAGCTCTAATTGAAAATCAGACAAGAAGACAGATTCGTATATTGAGGTCAGATAACGGAGGTGAAAATGAATCTAATGAGTTTGATGATTTTTGTTGAGAAGCAGGAATCAAGAGGGAGCTAACAGTTCCATACAACCCTCAACAAAACGGGATTGTAGAAAGGAAGAATAAAACGATATGTGAAGCTGCCAAGGCTATGTTGTGCGACCTTGATCTTCCTTTATCTATGTGGGATGAGGCTTCCTATACTGTTGTGTACATTCAAAACAGAAGCCCTCATGCCATCTTAGGGGAGAAGACTCCAGAAGAAGTATTCACAGGAAAGAAACCTGCAATTGACCACATGAGGATTTTTGGCACTCCTGTATATATTCATGTGCCAAAAGAAAAGAGATTGAAGCTAGAGCCTTCCAGAAAGAAAGGCACATTTGTTGGTTATAGTGAAAGCTCGAAAGCTTACCCCATTTATGTTCCTGGACAAAGGTACATTGAAGTCAGTAGAGATGTAATATTCCATGAGGAAGCTATGTTCCGCCAATCAAAAGAGCTTCCAAAGGATATGGAAGAATCTCCTTCTGAAATTCCAGATTCATAAGTTCAGAGGGAGTAAGAAGAAAATGAGCCTCAAATTCCAGATGTGCTCGTAGAATCAGAAAGACCAGCTGAAGAACTACTTGAGGCTCCTGCTTCCAAAAGAAGACATTATTGATTCCAAGAAACAATGCAAGAAGTTGAGAAGCATAAAGCTCCTCCCAAAACTTTCAAAAAAGCATAAAGCCCCAGAAGTACTCAGGCCTTATTAGCAAGCTCATTGATGCAGGACCCTCCACATACAAAGAAGCAGCAAGTCTATAGGTATGGAATGATGCCATGATTGAAGAATGTAGTTCAATTATGAAAAATGATGTGTGGGAAGTTGTTCCTAGACTAACGGGGAAGTCTGTGGTAACGTTTAGATGGCTTTACAAAATCAAGCATGTCGTTGATGGCAGCATTGAAAAGTATAAAGCTAGATTTGTAGCTCGCGGCTTCACTCAAAAAGAAGGTATAGACTGTTACCAACGTTTCTGTACCATAGTTGGGTTACCTGAGGAGCCGCCGGTTGATAGACTTGTTCAAAGCCCGATTCCAGTGTATCAGTTGATCCGTCTACCTGTCTAGCCAATATTGGCTAGTCACTTTTGTATTTGAATAATTTTGACCATGGCCCCGCGGGGTTTGTAATAAAATGTGCTAGTAGGATATTTTTGAGTGGTTCGGTCTCCTGAGACGTAGAATCTCAAATAGGGTATTCCAGGGAGTTTTTTGCCCCTGACAATTATGCTTTGCCTTCAGCCAAGTATAATTGACGAGGTTTTCTCCCGCTTCCTCCAAAGCTGGAATGCCCA
>LPNX011209547.1:0-155048 GCA_001517045.1 Pseudotsuga menziesii | reverse complement strand
CTCTGTGCTTGCCCCCAAGGTCACACCTCTCCCACTTTCTCAAGTGAGGAGACAGCTTTCGGAAGATTTTTGCTGCTGGTGTGCAATCGGCGGACAACATAGACTATGACAAAACTTTTGCTCCCGTCGCCAGATATACAACCATCAGGACTATCATCCCCCTTGCTGCTGTGTTTGGATGGAAACTCCACCAGATGGGTGTAAAAACAGCTTTCCTCAATGGAAAAATTGAAGAGGAAGTCTACATTGAACAACAAGAAGGCTTTGTGACTCATGGGGAGAAGTCCCATGTGTGTAAACTGGAGAAAGATTTGTATGGGTTCAAGCGGGCCTCAAGAGTTTGGTATGCAAGAATTGATGGCTACCTTCACAACTTGGGGTTCTCCAGAAGTATTGTCGACTCCAACATGTACTTTAAGGTTGTTCACAACCATCACTTGATCCTAGTCTTGTAAGTGGATGACTTGTTCCTTACTGGGGTAAAACAACGGATAGCCCAATGTAAGAGAGAGCTTACCTTTGAATTCAAGAAGAAGGATCTGGGATTGATGCATCATTTTCTTGGCTTAGAGGTCTGGCAAAAGCCAGATGAGATCTTCCTGTCACAAGGAAAGTATGCAGTCGATATCTTGCAAAGATTTGGAATGCAAGGTTGCAAGTCCATGAGCATACTCATGACAACAAACTTGAAGAAGTTACGTGACTCAGCCACTTGTTCAAAGGATGTGGATCCTACTCGGTATCAATAGCTCATTGGATCCTTGATGTATCTAGAGCACACGAGACCAGATATTTGTTACACAGTTAATGGATTGAGTAGGTTCATGTCCGATCTGAAGCACATACACTGGGTAGCTGCTAAACATGTACTCATATATGTGCGAGCTACTATCACTTATGGGCTCAGGTATACTTCCAGCAGTGGAGTAATGTTAGTCGGATATGTTGACTTTGATTGGGCTAGTGGTGCAATAGACCGGAAAAGCACATCAAGTTACTACTTCAGTATGGGATCAGTAATGATCTCTTGGTCTAGCAAAAAACAGGGTTCCATAGCTCAAAGCACGGGTGAAGTTGAGTATATTGTTGCTAGTGATGTCTGCAAAGAAGCAGTTTGGATTAGGAAACTTCTCTCTGATCCGTTCAGTGGAAAGCTTGAGTCAATTATTATTCATTGTGATAATCAAAGTTGCATAAAGCTTTCATAAAACCCTGTGTTTCACAACAGGTCAAAACAGATTGAAATGAAGTACCACTTCATCATAGACTTAGTGCAGAGAGGCACCTTGAAGCTTCAGTATATCCGTACCGATGAACAGATGGCGGACATTTTGACTAAGCCTCTAACAGCAGCAAAGTTCATATACTTTCATGACAAGCTTGGTATTGTAGAGAATACCTCTCTCGCTAAGGAGTGTTGATTTTCCCTAAGCAGCATCGAGAGGCATTCTCTGGGAGAATGGAGGCACCTGATCAGTTACCAGGAATTCAACCCAGTCTGGGGTTGGGGCCTCAACCTGGGGTTGAGGGCCAGCCTCTAGGAGAATGGAGGCACCTGGTCAGTTACCAAGAAATTAACCCAGTATGGGACTAGGACCTCATCCTGGGGCTGAAGGCCATCCTCTGGGAGAATGGAGGCACCTGGTCAATTACTAGGAAATTAACCCAGTCTAGGACTGGGGTCTCAGCCTGGGGCTGAGGGCCATTCACTGAATGGAGGCACCTGGTCAATTACCAGGGATTTAACCTAGTTCGAGACTAGGGCCTCATCCTGGGGTTGAAGGCCATTCATTGGGAGAATCGAGGCGCTTGGTCAGTTGCCAAGTATTTGACATTGAGTCATCTGATGCAACCTGGGGTTGAGGCACCTAGTTAGTTACCAAGTCATCACCATAAGCTCTAGACCGGGTCTGGGCAAGTGATGTGTTGCCGCCTTTCACACACCTTGGGGGGGCATGGCAAAAATCTTCAAGCCACTCGGTGTGTCCTCGAGGACAAGTCTGGAGTCAAGGTTGTCACCTTGTTCTTGACTCCATTTAGGCTCAACTCCTAACGAAGCCAAGGGGGGTAGACCCTATTAAGTTACTAAGGCAAATTACTTTAGTATGATGATGTTAGATTGAGATAGTTGCTTAGGAGTCTGAAATTAACCATAAATAACCATAGATGACAAGATGAAAAATGAGCACAATAAAGCACAATGCTGACACACAATATATATATATCAAAAGATTTAAGCACAAGACCAATGCCTTAAAAATGGAGTCATAAAATAATCAAATGTACTTGCATGTGCTTGGAGTGAATGTTTTACAATTACCTCTTGGTACGTTTTAAGTTAATATGGAATATGAGTGGATTAAATTAGGCGAGGGGGGACTCCAGATATACCCGAGGGGTACTTGGAGTATGTCTAAAAATAAACCTTCACGGCTACCCGCAAGGAATGTGTGGGCTGAATGGAGTCTCTGAGACTGTGTTCATAATACACACGAAGGTGTAACAGATATCGGCGGCCCAAGGTCACTGTCCAGGAGTTCCCACTTCCTTTGGGTATTTTCCCACCGTTTACGATTTGATCGAGGCATTGGATTTTCGCCTTATGGTGGTTAATTGGGGAAGGTGAATCCTAATTAATCTAGTCACTCACGTTGCTTTTGATGCAGCTTGACTGATCGAACGAACCGCAGCCAAGTGTAGAGCATACACACCAGAGTCTTGTCAATTTTAGTAAATTTTAAACGGTGTGTTTTGATTAGAAAAAAACCCCTCCAGGAACCTCTTTCGGTCCAAGTGGACCTCAATCGGGGAATCAAGGAGGGGGTTGTTTTTAGAAAGATTGCTTGCAGAAATTAAAGATAAGCAGCAAAAAAGAAACAAACCACAGGTTTTCTAATTAGTCCTACCACGCATCTCTTTCCCCTTTTGGGTCAAACAGGAAGTCGTGGGGTAAGCATTAAAGTTACTTTGATACTGTAATATGGAATATATGATAAAGTAATCAAAGCATATTATTCTGCATCAATGAAACTAATCTAGAGCAAAGAAAACTAAGAAATTGCAAAAATTTGAAAAAAAGACGTGAATCTCCCCAGGGGGGATGGGGAATGGACTCGAAAGAGCCTATTCGGAAATAATTTTTATTATCAGCGGTTACAATATCATAAAACTTATCTTAATCATCTTGGTTCTTATACAGAATGGAACCAAGGCTTTGCAAAATGCCAAAATTAAAGATTACAGTAAAAAAGGGAGACCCCTAGGGGGATTCGGACGGCCCAAAAGCCACTTTCGAACAGCAGCTTCTCCTCTTCTGTTATGCATACTAAATAACACAAGCTTATTAGAATGAAATATGCCCAAAAGCACTTTGAAAGTACTTTTGGGTAAGTCTACTTTAAACCAAAAAAAACTAAGTTAAAACTAGTTAAAACGGTAAAAACGGAACCAAGGAAAGCAAGCTTTCCTTGGGGTCTTGGCTTGCCTTTGGCGCAGCCAATGTGATAAGCACTGATTGCTAGATTTTATCTTTTAAAACAGAAACATAAATCTAATGCATGCAAACTATGAATTCTCTTTAAATTGCCATGCAAAACGGACAATTTCCCTAAATCTAGATCTAGAATGTTTATACAACTTTTTAGGAATGAAATCTAGATTATGAGCCTTGAGACAATAGATCGATGTTAAGTTTTACTTTAAAATAATAGATCTGAATAATATCAAAGCTTGTAAACAAAGTAACCAGGTAAAATTTTGATTTTTAGGAGGAAGAGAGAGAAAGAGTGCTGGAAGCCTGGGAATGTTGGGCTTTGGAGTCTGCTTTGGTGGAATACCGAGGGACTATGTCCTCCAAAAGATACTGAAGATAAGGAAGATGCAAACTAGCTCAACCCCTTCTACAAGTGATCACCTGCAACTTAGAAATCCTTGCACAAACAGATGGTTAAATCATGGGTGTTGCTGGAAAAAGACAATTAGAAAGCATGCAATTAAACTTAAAATACATGCAACTCCAAGAGATATGAAACAAGCGAACAGTAAGAGCATAAATCAAACTAGAATAGTCTCTTACCCCAACAGAAGGGGGCTCTCTCCTTCAAGGCCAACAATTAACCAGCAAAAAACAAAGATCAATAATACAGATTATACCTCATAAACACTTGACAATCATCATCCACACATGAAAAGCATTACACCATAGATCTTGCCTCCAAAGCTTCTTTATTCCAAAATAGTACACAATCCAGCCCTAACTAGCTTGGAAGAGGAAATAGTTGCTTTATTTATAACAAAAACTAGAAAATTGGCCCAAGGGGGTTGGAAGAGGAAATAGTTGCTTTATTTATAACAAAAACTGGAAACTTGGCCCAAGGGGGGGGCAATTCCCAAGGAGAGAGAGACTGCAGCTGTATGTGGAGTCAATCTAGACCTGATCTGTGTCTAACTGAGCCTGATATGTCAATCGAAGAGCTGATCAGACTGACACCTCAACCTGCTAACTGAAGCATCCACCAAAACTCATCCAAATGGGCCCACAAGTGTGGAGGAGAGAGAGAGGGCAGATTGCATGCTGTGGTGCACTCCCAGTTCAGTCTAGATCACCTCCTTCAGTCAAGGAATGGTCAACTCCAGTCAATCTCAAGCCGATGAGACTGATTTTAATCAAATCGAAGCAAATCCCACTGATTTAGAATTTGGGGTTTTCTCCATTATTTAATTAATTTATCAATTAAAATAATGAATATTTGATTTTTAGGGTTTTTTTACCTGAGTGATGGGAAAATCACTCAAAACTTAGGAAAAGTGGGTTTATGGCTTTGCATGGTGCTCTGAGCTAGAAAATGAGCACCCCCATGACTGAAACTAGTTTCTGAGCCCACTTTTATTATAAAACCAATTTTTCCATTTAGACTATTAAAAAATAGACTAAGTTTTGGAAAAATTAAAACTTAAAAAAAACTTTAAAAACTAAAAAAAGTTAAAACCTAGGGGGGACTTGGACATGTTCATATGACTCGACCATAATGCCTAGCATGTTTATACATTGACACATAGACTCTAATAACCTCAATAGGCCTAAATGCCAAGCCGACCACCCCAACTTTGGAGGTATTGAGTGAAAAACTCAAAAATTATTAGTCGTTTATTCAACAACCAATAATAACTAAGGGAAAAAACACCCTGCGCTAATCGGATTGACAAATAAAGTCTAAGAGATCGAGTCTTTTACAGACACTGTCATGCTAGAACATTTTATTACAACTCCTCTATGGGGTATGAACATGTGATATAATACAACAAGCACTTCTGAAGGTCTTCTGAAGTCCGAACAAATCATCTTTGTCCGGTTCACCAGGCTCACTGGATAAAAAACCACTAAGTACAACTTAGGTGGTAACATGATGCACTCCTCTCCTTGATCTATGGGCTATGAGACCTTCTCCATGGACTTTTACCCCTGGTTAAGAGACTTAGCACCTAATCTTGGTGGCAACGAGGAGATCAAGATAAAGCATTTAATAATTCTCCTTATTTATGAAGATGTACTTTGAGTCGGCATGAATGATCCACATGGACCCTGAAGAACGCTTGAGACAACTTGTTGTGGTCACAAAAATACTTTAAGGACCATGTAACCCTAGTCTTGGTCCATGTGACCATCAAGTGAAGGACCAAGTGGCACAAGTTAAACACCAAAAAGACCTTTGAACCACAAAACATTAAAAGTCAAAGGTCAAAGATGAAAAAGAAAATAATCCCTAATGTCAACTCCTAATTATGTGGAGCCAACTTAAATGTTTGATGGACTATAAATGAAGAACATTACAAATCATTTCATCATCATCTTTTCATCACTTGACTGCTCCAACAATTCATGGCTGAGGTCTTCTCTATCACAGTTGTTGACTGAGGAAATTTGTGGCCGAGTTCTTTTATCATTTTTCTTCTTCTTCAACATTGCAGCTCTTAAAGCTTGCTTGGGGTTCTTCCTTTCTTCTACAGTCACGGTGGTGGAGGATAGAAGTTTGTTGTAAAGAGCAGTCAGAGCTGCTACAGCTCATGATAAGGCCTGCTGAAGGTCACGGTTAGCAGCAGCAGCAGCCTCCGTGGCGGTCACGGTTAGCAGGAGCAAAGCTCATGGTGGGAGCTGAGCTCTCGGTGGTGACAGGATTAGCAGTGACAGGGTTAGCAGCAGCAGCAGCCGTCAGGCTGCTACATGACTCGGTGAAGGGAAGCAGGCTACTACAGGACTCGGTGAAGGGCAGCAGCAGTCCACGTGGCAGCAGTAAAGTTTATGTGGCAGCGATAAAAACAGTCCACGTGGAAGCAGCAGAAGGATAGCAGCAGTAGGCCTTCTAGGGCTTTCTTGATTTTGGAAATTTTTGTTACATTCATCTCAGAGTTCTGTGAACAAGATTTCTCTGCACATGTACAAGCTCAGTCATCTCATTTAGAGGATGAATGTGACTAATGCTTTGGGGTTTTTGTCCTTAAAGGTTTCCCGTGAAAAATCGTGTGTTCAATTGTGTGATGCTTGTTTTACTACTGTAATTGTCTTACTGCTGTTAATATCTCAAGTCCTATCTCTAATACAGTGCAATTTTTAAGAATATCATACACATGTTAAAATTTAACAGTTGGAAGTCATGTGAACTCAAGATATGAATTCTCGAGCTTTGCAACTCAAGGATCATATGAGATCCAGGGTTAGATGGGTCTTCCTAGTGTCTGTATTCAATGCGCCCTATGGACTATTTAATTGGGTACACAAAGAGGTGATGGATCACCCACACCTGGGCTGTAGAATGCACTTTACTTCTCTCAGACAAGGAGGTGTCATATCATTTGATCTCTGAGTGATCTGAGCTCCCTTTCTTAAGCCCATGGACCATTTATTAGACAGAAGTCCTTCCCATCTCAACACACAAAGACACACAGCTTTCACAAAATATCTGCTGAAGCTGAAACTGAAAATCCATGCAAGATGCCGTTTCCATCTTGAACAGATTTTCTGTGACAAGTTTATTGCCATGAAATTATTGAAAACAAGAGGGATATCCTTCCACTTGTCTGCCTTAACTTCGTCATCGTATATACTTTGAAATGATTGCCTCACTCATTTCTGCATCTTGTATTCATTCTGCAACTTGTTTCATTCTTCCCTTCCATGCAATCACAATTTCTGGATACAACTCTAGCTTTCCGACTTCTATAAACAATTCCTGTATTCTCTTCCCAGACTGCAGCTGCAATAACAGTAACCAATTTCTTACCAACAATGCAGACAACAGATATCTATGACCAAGCAGAATTTCCAGGGTAAGGCGAGAATGATTAAAAATTTTATACCCAGATAAGGTTTACTTCCTTAGATTTGAGAATCCATGCCTGTTTGCCATGGTCAAGTTCTATCCATTGTGACTAGCAAAGAACACTCAGAAGAAAGCAAGATAAGTATGTGCAACCTTTCCAGTTCAAAACTCAAAAAACAAGAGTCGTAGAGATTATATGAGTTATGTGACAATAATATTCCCTAATTTTAGAGGACCATATTTTATGGGCAACATATTTATAATATATAAGATAACCATCACTATCCATTTGTTCACATGCTTCACTATCCTGAAGAAAAACTATAGGAATCCTCTAACATAAGGACTGGCACAGGACGCTACAAATAGAACTGCATTAAGGCTACCACAAATTCAAATAACTTCACTTTATTTGTTAATGATTTTAGTAGATGGCAAAATAGATTCAAGAAACTCAACTGAATTTGGTCCTGAAGAAAAACTAGACGAATCATCTAATACAAGGACTGACACAGGACGCTACAAATAGAACTGCATTAAGGCTACCACAATAAATGGCTACTAGTTGAAAGACAGAAGCAATGTCATTTCATATCACAAAAATTGTGCAATGTACATTAAGCTAGGCATTACCTAATACTAGCAGCCCTCTATTATTTATATTACATAAAAAAACTGGTAGATTCTCAAAGGTGAGAAGTAGAACAGAAAGTGTCTAATTGACTAAGGAACACTTTGGATAATCAAAAACAGTAGGTAATCTACATCGTATAAAATATGCAGAATCATGCTAAAGTTTAAATTACTGATTGACTCTAGACTAATCTTCAAAGTGGAACGGGATAAGACAATCCCTTTCAATTGAGATTCCTTCAATTTTCTCCTCATGCAACATGCAATTTGCATGCAACTCTAATGAAAAAGAACATCAGAGATTTTTTACAGAAAGCACTGTTGTCGTCTGCAACAAATTTGAGGCCTCTCCCAGTGTTATTTTCTGAAGTAGGGCAAAATATGAGCTTTCAATTGTCTGCATGGCATTCACAAACCTTAAGCACCTCTAAGAATGAACAGGGTATTTGACTCTCTTTAGTAAAACAATGAACACAAAGCATGTAAATCAAAGCAGTTAAGTTTATTCATGAATTAACCTTAAGAGATTGAAGGATGCACAAAGTAATTCAAAATCCATAATAGTAATCAAAACTCCCTACTCTAGGAAGTTTTGGAACCAACTCCCAACGACGTGGAAGGTAAGCCTCCTTGCCTTCGGCTGCTACTCCTAGCAGCAGCAAAGCTAGCACTGAACGCTCATACAGGGGTTTTCTGCTATCAAATAAAGCACAAACGAGGGAGTTCTGTGACTTCTCCTGTTTCAGGTTCCACCACTAGCGTTGGAACTTCTAAGAAGACTTCTCCACCATCTTCCCCTAGCAAGGATGTGGCTACAGCTGATCCTGGTATTCCTACCCATGATCGCCTATGGTTCTGGGCCTCCTCAGCACTCAGACTCTCCACCAGTCCAGCTTACTCACAAGGACACAGCTCCTTCACCCTCAAAGCCCCAGCCTTTCAGTGTTGCAGTCAAGACAGGTGTTCTTGTGCCATGGCCACAGGCTCCACAACCTTAGTCCCTGGGAAGTTTCATCATAGAGAAATCAGAGCAGACTCCAACTCTGCAGATCTCTTTTGTAGTTGTTAATCACAGCTTCTAAGGCATCAAAGAGAGGGCCTTGATCTGCAGGTGTAACAGCTTTTGGCCAAATAGTTCAGCTCTCATGAATTGAATTGCAAGAGGACCTCTCTGTTCTCTGCAGCGCAATAGGCCTTTTTTTATCTTTCTTTTTGAAAATCCTGAAAACACAGATAAAGTAATGGAAAGGGGGCGTTGATTCTGGGGCAGGGCTGGCCTCTTCCTAAAACCTTGGCTACCTCATTTTAATCTGAGCACCATGTCTGTCTTGACTCTTAATCACCCTGGTTTGGGTAAGACTTCCTAGTCTCCAGCTCCCTCTTCATTCTTAAAGATGAGATTTCAAAAGTAATCAGCAACTCCCAGGACAAGTTTTTCAGTTTTAATAGACACAAGGAAAAAGATAGAATCTCACTTGCACCAGAATTCCTGTAGAGCTTGACTGACAGGATTGTCCTACAATACAAAAGTACTCTTTGGACTCGTCCTTTGGACTATAAAAATACGGAATTCAGAATCCAGATGCAGAACCTGACAAGAAACGGGCCATTAAATGGATGCTTGTCCAAAATCGGTACTGCAAATGGAAGAAGAATTCAAAACACAGCAATTATCCTTAGTTAAGGAAGATGATGTAATACAAAAGGTCTGGTTGGAACATAAGGAACAGGGAGAAAGGGAGCCAGATGAAACAACTTTTAAAGGAAAGGACCAGGAACCCCGGCAAAAGAAACACCCAAGGAGCCTCCAGCACCAAAAACCCCAGAGGAATAGGAGGAACCAAAAGAAGAAGATGCAATCTTGACTAAGATGATCAAACCAAGACCTTTGAAAGCCAAAATCACATCACAATTCTTTCAGCAGAAAACAGGTACAAAGAACCATTCCAACAAGGAGCAAGGATGATTCAAGTCTCATCAAAGTGATTTTTTAGGCTGGGGGGGGCTATTTTGCCAAGCTAAAAAAGTTTATTAGCCTTTTCATCAAGCTCAGTGAGATGTATCCAAAAAAATAGCTACAAAGAATCAGTGAAGCCAGGAGCAAGAGTAATTTCTTGCTGCTGAGCTTTTCAGCTACAGGTTTAGCTGGGTAAGCCTCTGTTGTCTGACAAGTCTTGTTAAGTCTTTTTTTTCTCAGTACAAAGATTAACCCTTGATAGGGGTTGGGTCTTTTCAATTGTATGTTGGGATTATCACTGCCTTCAGGTAAGACTGAAGCATTTGGTAATTTTGTATTTTAATAGAAATTATTTTTTCAAGCTACAAAGACTCGCCATGCTATATTCATGGTACTATGATTGAAACTCTAGAGCCATAAATCAAAAACCTTTAAAACATGAGATAAGAGAGATAGAGAATGTGTTCTTAATGCTAAATCCGCAAACCTGATCTCCAAAACTACAAAATAAATCTTTCATCAAAATACAATGGTCCTGTATGAGATTAATCATTAAATACATCCAAGAAGGATCGAATATTAACACCTCCAAATTCACAATCATTCAAGAAAGACTGATTCAAAATTGCCAAAAAGAATGATGAGACATTTGTGAGCCAAGACCAATCTGGTTGGTCATTTCAAATTTCAATAACAGAGTTTTACATTGTTCCTATTTCAAATCAGCAATCTGACCTCTGCCAGAGCTCAAAATGGTAACTTTCAATAGAACTTTGACTACATAAATGCCTATATCACCAGCCACTTGAATAAACTTCATCAAGAGGTGGTCTCTATTTGCCATGAGTGAGAGATAACAGAACAAAGTATTAAATTTTGAATATAATTTTGTGTCTTGAATTCTCTAAGCAATGAATGCAAGCTTCTCTTCCTTTCCAAGAATTTCAAATTGAGTATACTGGATTCATAGCATCAATGCATTCACCATAAATCAAGTTCTTCTATTTCTTTGTGCTCGTTCATTATATGTACATATATTGTACAACTGCAGAAAAATATATTTAATTTAATTTCAGAATGGTGGAAGATATTGCCTGACCAAGCTTCCTGAAAGATGATCGAGCTCCATTGCTGTTTAATATCTCCAGTAGAATAATAAAGATGTGGAGATATGCTCCAAAAGAATTGATCGAGATCAAACTACTGTCGCCCTGACAAGAGACTCAAATTAAAAATTCCACTTCATGCCCTGTAATGTGGAATGGCCATGGAAAAATGATATGTGATAATTTGTTGTCTCATGCACATTGAAACATGTATCGAGCCAATGTTGACTCAACTTGCCAGCAAGATAATTCTGTTCCTCTGCATGAATGGTTTCTGTGCACGTGCATTTGGATGCATATCTGTACCTATTTCATACAATCCAGATAACCCGATGTTATCCAACCAGAAGAAACTGCCTTACATTATTCATCCACAATGAACTGACTGTCATTACTTGCTCCTCTCCTGTCACCGTTAGGAACAAGACTAACTACTGGCTGCTGCATGCTCTGTAAAACCTGAGCTATAACAGGATTAAGAGAAAGCCCTTGGCCAGTTATGTCACCCCCCTGACCTGATATTTGTCCAATAAGGCCAAGCAAGAGAGCAGAAATTTGTTGTTGACCTTGAGCTAGTTGTGCTTGTAACTGCATCATTTGTGTCTGGTGCTCAATTTGCAAGTTCAGCATGCTTTCCATCCATTCCATTTCCACTCTCTCCCTCTTTTCTTCCAGCGATCTCCATCTCTGCCTTTCTTCTTGCCATCGTTCATGCTCCCTCAGATCCCTTTCCCATTCTCTCTCAGCTCTCACTCTCTCCATTTCCTCTCTCTCTTTCTCTCGGATTCTTTCCCTATCCTCCCTTTCCCTCTGTCGATCTTCCCTCTCCCGCTCTTTCTCCCTCTCTGCTTCCTCCCTTAACATCACCCTTTCTTCCATCTCCATTTCCTTTCGTCTCTCTCTCTCCTCTCGTCTCATTTCATGATCCCTTAACTCTGCAAACTGGGATCCCAAAAATCCCAAAATTCGGGCCTCATAAACCAATGCCTTATCTCCTTTCTTCTTCCTTTTCCTGTTCCTCTGAACCAAACCGTCATCATCTTCTTTCTCTCCATCATCTTCGCCACTTTCACCCTCACCGCCTTCTTCCCCTTCTCCTTCATCATACTCAAGTCCCCCAATACCTAGCCCTAGCATACCAGACCCATTTTCCCCTTCCTGCCCGATTCTTCCATCCCCATAAGAGCACATGCCAAATGGCGAACCTGCATCACCGTCAATTATGCCTGGAATACCTCCGTCTCTTGCACAGTTCTGATTTTTGCCTCGAAACCCATACCATATCCTTCCTTTTCCGACACCATTTTTCATGCTGCCACCGGCATGAACGTTCCCTCTGGACTCCAGCTCATTTATGTCAAGCTCAACATCTCCAAAAACTTCCTTGTATTTGAGAAAATTAAGCCAGTGTGTAACACCTTCAGCCCAGTCATAATCCTCTTGGTCCCCATTTCCTAGCTGATCAACATTTTTGCGAATTTTCTGCTTCACACCAAGATACTGATGCCTCATATTCTGCACTTTTGTTGAAGCATCTCTCCATGTCCATTCCCAAGGAAAAGCAACAGGGTCCTGGGCGTGGTGCACCGCATTCACATAATCGGCAATCGGCTCAAATTTCCTCTCCCTTGTTTTGAGCTTCGCCAAAACACCAGATCTAAGCAGCTCCCCATATTTGTTTATGAGAGTTTCTTCCTCCTCTTCGGTCCATTTCTTTCGCTTCATATGGGCAGCAGACATTAGCTTTTTGTGGCGTTTTGCAGCTAGGCTCGAAATCAGAGGCTCCCCGGAAAGCGACGAAGGCCCTCCGTGCTCTTCCGATGCTGAAAAAATGACAGGCAATCTGTCCTCCTCTATGTTTATTTTCACCAATTCCATGACTAGAACCCCACGTTCAAACCCTCTTTGCTCACCAATTCATTGACTACAATCCCACTTTCAAGCCCTCTTTTTTCATGTATTCAATGCCTACAATCCCACTTTCAAACTCAGTTTTTCAACAACTGAAATCCCACTTCCAAACCCCCTTTTCGCAAAACCCAGCTGGGCAGCAATAAAATGGAAACCCAACCCACCTCAGTAACCAAGACCACTGCTGACCCAAAAAAATGCTACAGAGCCCTAATCCAAAGTCAGAAGAAAGCCCTTGTAGACTTTAATTCAATGGCCAAAAAATACTGATCGAACCCGAAATAACCCTAATTCAGAAGCTAAAACCGAAATTAACAGTGAACTCAAATTCAACATCTAAACCGATACAAATGAGGGCAGCATATGAACCCAACCTGTAAACGAGCCTCGATGGATTGAATGGTGGAAACCCACTTCGATAGAAGCCCTATATTCAAGAAAACGACCTCCAAGCTCAAACACAATCCCTAGAACCACCTTCGAAGAAAACCCAATTCAGGTTTATGTGATCTTCAATGAACCCAACTCAGATTTAATAAATATGGATACTTAATCAAACGAAACTTCCCTGTCCTCAATCCAGCTTCCCAAGCCCTGTTTCAGCTGCTTCTGGAAAACGAGACCAATCTGCCGTACAAATACACAAATTTGCAAACATGACAAAGAGGATTTGTGAATTTTGAGAATTCCAATGGCTGAATTCTTCTACTCTCTCCGAAGATTCGTCCAATATAATTTTTGTTTAGCATACAAAAGAACACGCCCATCAACTGTATTTGCTGTTGTCCTTGTCAAAAAGATGGGATGGAACTGATCCTGCCCTGTCAATGTCCATGATCAAAGTGGGAAGACACAAAAATATATATTGATATTTATATTCTCGAGCGCCCACAAGCGTTCTTGAAGAGCATGACTCAGGATTGAGTGAAATGAGTCTTCATGATTGGGCGTAAGCTATGGCCTACGACACAGCCAGTCAAATGTTTTTCCTTTAAGCCTTTGACAAAGGTTCCATAACACCTTGCGAAAGTAAAGAATGTGGTTGAAGTCTTAGCATGGATCTATTTTAAAATTTATTTTTACTGATGGTGTTAATAAATATAAATTTGGGGTTGACTAATATTTATGTTTTTTTATCTATGGATGGCCATGAAACAAGTGTATTAATGGATAACTAATTTAGTTGCTGCTGATGAATAGATAACCAATAGTTTATGCATATAACTAGAAAATGTGATAGAGAAAAAAATAATTGATGTTTGATAAAAGGATAATTTGGGGTGGACTCGTAGTTGACACATGGATAACTTTCAATTTAGTGGTACTTAACTTGTTGTGTATGTGCTTTCACCCACCACAAATTAAGTGGTTGTGCTAGTCATAACTTCAAAGACATGGATTGGCGCAACATGTTTTGGTTTTTTTTTTTTCAAAAAATAAAAAACATACATCTTATATCTTATATAGATGTGTTTATTATTATTATTATTATGGAAGATTGCAATTTATATAAACGTGTTTCTTCAAACTTAAGTACTTTTCCAACTTTTCATCGGGACTTGAAGTCGTGCAGCATTACCTTGCCTCAACCATAGGGCTTAGACCAACTTGTGCCTATTACATCTCTTTAACTTCACCTTAACCTACAAATCATCGAATGCAACTAAATCATCGTCGTTCAAGTTCATTTAACAGTCTGGCATATGTCCAACCACAACCTCTTATTCTTAACATTGTCCAACACTTAATCAATGTCAACAATTAACCAGCATAAAGCATCGCATAAAATAAAGCAACATTTTTCCCAATAAACAACCCGCAATACACATGCTCATATATGTGTTGAAACCCAAGGTGGATGCCTTAAACTTTATCTATAAGAAGAATGTTTGCAATACACAACAAGGGAGGGAAGCCACTTGCATGCCACTCTTTTACAACTAATACAATGGTTTCAAGGAAAATAACCCTTTTGCCAATGTCCAACAGTCTTGTACAAACCAACCCATGAAGCTACTATAGGACTACCTCCTACAAGTCCTATTCACCACTTCGTTTTCACCTAGGCAATCCAAATTCTCCCTATTGTGCAAACGCCATGACTTAGCACAATATCAGAGCTCACTTTGGACTTGTGTGAGTCTCTTGACAAAGATGAATAATATCGCATGATGCCTTAGTCACTTTAATTCATATGTTATATATAATATATATGTGTGTCATTTCCAACTCTACCAAGCCCCTCCAAGTCTAAGTGGACCCAAGCATCCACCACGGGGGCTTCACTCAATGAATCTCTAACATAGCACGTTCATTCATGGCATATGAAACAATACCCCTAATTTCAGTAAATATTGGAAAATACCTCCCAAAATCATTTTTTTAACCCCCTCCCAATATGCCTTCCCAATAAAAAAAAAGACTATTTTCACTATATATTGTATGTATCCATTTTTTCATTTACATTTTTTATACGCCTTTATATTTCTACATAGTATATTGACATGATACCCCTCTTATAACCCCACATGCATTCTACAATGCACCTTGCTTCTTTCAATGTATATTGTGGATGCGCATTACTTCACCCATAATGTAATTACTCAACCACATAGCATTATGATTTGCAGCATCTAAAGGTATAATGAAGAGATGAGAGATCACTTCTTATATGTCATTAGAGCTAATGCGCATAGTACAAAATTTAGATTCAATGTTGCAGACCCCCAATTGATGACTAAGTCTCTTGTGGGCTGGGTATACAAGCCCCCAGGGCATGTAGCAAGCACTAGGAGGCTGACAAAGCCTCCCAAGGCCTGTAATATGCACTAGTGGTTGGGCATCCAAGCCCCCAAGGCCTAACGAGGGCCTATAACAGGCCTTGGGAGGCTTAGAGCCTCCCAACGAAACCATCAACATCATGGAATACTCGTTGTTTATTATCATACTGCTACAGCATGGAGAGTCCTCCTCAAACCCAAAAATAGCCATGATGGCCTCATAGTTACAATGTTACAAGAAAGTCTCCCACTTCCATGTCAAACGCCCTTGAGCTTACTCACAAATGATATGGAAAATGTTGGATCCCTTTTCCCTGAGAGAAGCATGCTTCTAAAGCACACTGGGGGGGGGCACCCGAACCCAACATTTCATTCCATGATTGTTAAGTATAGTGTGGACATGCCTTGGTTGATGAATATAGGTGTTGGATGGGGGAGGTCCTTTTAACACCCATCAAGGATCAACCAAAATAAAGGAAGGGAGTTCTCAGTGCTCACTACCCTTCCTCGTCGCCTCACTTGGACTTTCCTTAAGGGGGTATTTACTATGCCCTTCATCTGACCCCTCACTCTACATTGAATTTGATCTCTCTAGATCCCATCCGGTTGATGTCACGGTCATGCAAACATTGATGTCACGGGCATGCAAACATGGGAGGGGTATGATGGATCACTAGTTATCATCCAATGGGGTGTGTTACACTCACTATGATAGGTTTATCAATCACTATTGTTCTCCTCTCTTCATTTGCAATATGTTTAGTGATTCTTCTATGTCTCTGGTCTGCATGCTTTTTGGACTTCTGGGAGGCAACTTCACAAGGTTGCTAGTGTTTTGAGCCTTAGCTTGCCATGGCATCAATAGGGCCTCCAGAATTCATAACTTCATTCTACCCCCAAATTGACCATAAAAACTTGTTCTCACCTCTTCAATTGCAATATGTTTAGTGATTCTTTTGTGTCTCTGGTCCAAATGATTTCTGGGCTTCTGGGAG
The DNA here is from genome assembly GCA_001517045.1 of Pseudotsuga menziesii. Classification (NCBI taxonomy): domain Eukaryota; kingdom Viridiplantae; phylum Streptophyta; class Pinopsida; order Pinales; family Pinaceae; genus Pseudotsuga; species Pseudotsuga menziesii. The sequence goes on along the minus strand of LPNX011209547.1, from coordinate 138,350 downwards.
GCAACTTCACAAGGTCGCTGGTGTTTTAAGCCTTATCTTGTCATGGTTGTTACACCTCCAAAGAGGTCTATAAGATCAGAAAGGAACTGTGTTGCTGCATAAAAGAGATTACTCTGATTCAGGGAGAACTATCCAAAGAATCCCTTGTAATTGCAGAATGGAAGGTTCAATTTCATACATGCCAAAGTTGTTAACATAGCCTAGGACCACTGCACCCTGGAGTATGGGAAACATGTGCTAGACCTAAGGGACTAGGAACTGGAATCTAAGAGTGATAGTTGTAATCTAAAAAGGGGGAATTACGAGGTCAAAGCATCCATTTCTTCCCTCTCAAATATGTCAGTAAGAGTGATTGCATTTGTCAATATGCCCCCTACATACTACTTCCTCCTACTTTGAAGCCCCCATACACATTCCAGAGATTCTCAAGGGAATGCAAAATCAGCAGACCAAGTTTCTACTGCTAATTCCAACCTGGAACCATGATTTAGTTATTTATTGTGTCTTGTAATTTTTTGCTTTTGCTAGGTCAATATGTCAAATAAGACACCTGCCAACTCTGGAGCAGGTAGACAAGATGCTATATTAAGTACATTTTTATAGTTTTTCTTCAAATCTATATAATTTCTGCACTCATAAGCAAATCTAAAATGTTGTAGTGAATTTGTACAAGTATGGTCGCGGTTGTTTGTTTTAATAATATAATCATAATCATTACTTTTTTAAAATATTGTAACATGCTACATTAAAAAGCTAATATTAAAGAAATGGTTATGATCTGTTAACATTTTGTATGATTATCATCAGGATCTGTCCTGGCATTTTTACAAACCCCAATGAGTTAGTCATGAAGTTCTCTATGGGTCTGTTAAATAGTGTCATAATTTTGTACATTTCATATCAGGGCTCTAGGATTGTGAAGATGACAAACGGGAATCAGACTCCGGGTAAGATCTTTTTGACTATAATTTTCAATAGTAAATTCTAGATCTTCCTTGTTACATTAAGTGTCAAGTGTCCACAACCTATCAAAAGGTGAGACACAATTTTACAATTTAGGTGTGTGACCACCCCAACCTGACTTAATAGCCATTACAAATCAACTGCCAATCAATGGACCCCTTATGGGAGGGCACTAGCTACATTAGGCACTTACACATCATACTTAAACACAAAAAACTAAAAATATACACGGTGGACCGGGCCGTAACCGGTAAAACCTTTTAATTTGTTACTTGACCTACGGTAGCCGGACCGTAAACCGGACGAATTCCCCATACCAAACAATAACGAGCTAGTTGGGAACGTTTATTGGGGAGAATCCCTAACTGTTGTTACCTGCGATTTTCCAGGCCTCAACACTATGATCATGTCAGTGATGTGGCTGGAAATTGTATTTACCGAATGCTACAAGAATTGATTGTATGAACTCTTGCTAGAATGAGATCATGTATGCTTTACTTCTCTTACAAGGAAAATGTAGCATGGACTTCTTGCAAAAACAGGAAAAATAGAGAATTAATGACCTTGCTTGTAGAATTTTTGGCAAAATGAAACATGCCATCAAGTGAATACTTGTTAAAACAGACCTGAGTAGTTGTTGGCAGTTGAAGCAAAGTATAGTGGCCTTGAGGACGATCCATTTTGCAAGCATGATGATCATCAATCCTGGCTGATGACAAATTTATAGGAATGGTGGTCTCTACGAACCTGAAGGTGAATTAAATGACAAAAACAATGAAAAAAACCATGAATAAAAGAAAAACACAATATATAATAAAGAAAAAAATTTATAAGGAAACAAACCTAAAGGTCTAAACATTGCTGCCATTCTGGAGGCAGTGGAAACTCAACGTGAAGCTTAATGCCAATACTTGATAGTTTTAATTTCTGTCCACCAACACCAATCTCATCACCATGGTAAAACAGACTTGAGTAGCTGTTCATAGTTGAGGAAAAGTAAAGTGGCCTTGAGGACGATCCATTTTGCAGTCCTGATGATCATCAATCCCGACTGATGACAAATTTATAGGAATGGTGATATCTGCAAACCTGAAGGAAACAAACCTAAAGGTGAATTCAATGACAACAACAATGAAAAAAACTATAAATAAAAGAAGAACACAATATGCAATCAAGAAGAAAAAAAGGAAACAAACTTGAAGGTCTAAACATTGCTGCCATTCTGGAGGCAGTGGAGATTCAACGTAAAGCTCAATACCAATACTTGATAGTTTCACTTTCTGTCCACCTACACCAATCTCATCACCATGTTTAGAATTGCCTGAATTCCAACTCCATTTTCTCTTCTTAGATACGTCTTCAAACATTTTCTTAGATCCTACAAGCCTCTAGTAATAACCCATCAAATATAAGGTATGTTAGGCTAGGTCTTCCAATTAAGTATTTGTAATTACAACCAATAATTAAAAGAAAAACAAACATACAAGTAAAATATATTTATATAATTATAATATAACAAAAGTTATAATCTTGATTGACTCTTGCCATCATGTGAGTAACATACACTTACCATGGATATCTACTATGAGTAAAATACATTTATATACTTGTTGGGGCCTGGAAATTCGCAGGCGACAACAGTAAGGGATTCTCCCCAATCAATGTTCCCAACTAGCCCGTTGACTGTTTGGTATAGGGAATCCATCTGGTTTTACGGTCCGGCTACCGTAGGTCAAAGTAACAACAAGGGTTTACCGGTTGCGGCCCGGTCCACCGGAATTTGTATTTTTGACTTAAGAATGATATGCAAGTATCTAACTAATTATGCAGGGTGGTGAAGGATGCGGGGAGCAGTCACAATGTGATGCGCAGGTTCTTACCTATCGTCTTAGGCTCGCCGGCACCAGAATCACACATGCATCTATGCACTGACCTAGCTATCTGTCTACCTATTTATATCTATCTACCTATCCCCGTGGAGCCAAATTATATTTAATAAATATGAGCAATGCGGATGTGCACACATGATGAAAGAAATTACAGATAGCTGACATTTACTTTTACAGGCATGAACAATGAAATATATTTCCACAACTAGCTAACCAATTGCTTCATAATAAGCATGCATTACTCATGGTGGTTATTTCATAAAATAAATCAGAAATCATTTAAACAAGACATAGGTCATAAGTTAGAACGATCTCACGATTCACGGATACAATGCTGAAAAACAAAGTAGTTCATCTTTCGACTATCCATGGCAAAACATTTGAAATCCCACCGATCTTCTTTCAACAGGCAAACTGTAATTTTTATTGCAAAAGGAAATAGTTCTTCTTACAACAACCTTCCAGTCTTACTGGGAAAAAAGCCCCGTTTCCCTTCTACCCTTCCTACTTTTATACAAAAGGTAAAAATGGTTGGGTTGCCCAAAGTGACCTTTGGGCTTCCCCAACGCTTCATTTTCCCAAAACTTTTACAAAATATTAAATTAATACAAAGTTGACCGGTCCTCTATGAGGAGGGTCCCGCTTGATTTTCAAGGAATTTTTTCCACGCTGCTGCCTCAGCAGCGAGGCCTTCAAAAGCGCATGGCTCTAGGAACTGGATGTTAATTTCAAACTTGTCGACTTGGTTCCTGATGGCTTCGATCCTTGTTGGGCTCAACCGAAGCTGGTCTTCTAGAATCTGTATGCTAACAGCTGCGTGGCCCACCTCGTTCTTCAGCACTACGGCATCAATGGATTGAATCTGCTACGTCCTGGCCTCTGCATCTTGATGTCTTTTTTGCAATACTTCCACAAAGGTCTCATGATCCGGGAACTCTTCAAACCTAAGCTCATCCTCTGTCTGGCAGCGGTTGTAAGCATTAAGGAACCTTTTAAAATACTCCGAGCATGCTACCTGTGTCCTCTTGACAGTTTTCTTAAAGTCTTCAGCAGTGCTAATGGCAAACTCTACCAGGTTGTGATCTCTCCTGAGAGTTTGATGATCTTTGACTGATAGCTCTGCTGGGATCTCGGCATCATCTTCTGGTCTTGCCATTCTGGCGTTCAAGACCTCAAGAACATCTTGGGACCTGTCTACGAAATAGGAGGAGGTTTCTATGATCTCCTCTAACCTGCTGTCCATCTGAAGAACTTTGCATCTTTCCTCTTCCAAAGCAGTCTGTAGCTGCAGCATTTTAGCCTTTTGCGCTAGGATATATTCTTTAAACGGCTGCAGATCGACTTGTTGTTCCTTTGCTGTCTCCAGTTCAGCAGTCAAAGAAGCCAGCTGCTCTTTCAGTCCTTGGGTGTATGCAGTATTGGATTCATAGATAATATACTGCTGCGCCTCTAGGTCTTCCACTTTTGCCTTCAACTGTTCCTTCTCATTTTTCAGATCTTGGACTTCCTGTTGTACATTTTCTAGAGCCTCTTGTGCTGCTTCCTTGGCTTGCGCCTCTTCCTGGAGGGCATGGATTTCACCCTTTGTGGATTCCATTTCCCTTAGCATGTGTTCATACTTCCTCTTAAGTCTGCTACCCTCTCCTCTTTCTTGCCTCAGTGTGTCCTTTAGCTGAGCAGTGGTCTTCTTTTCTGATTCTAATTCAATCATCACCTTCTTTATATTATCAGCGGAGGCATCAATTAGTCCAGCCCCGGCTCTTATCGTGAGCATGGGATCTTTGTCTGTCCCTAGCATGACTGTTGTATCTGTGACCATTTTTCTTGATAGATATTTTGCCTCCACCTTCTTTTCCATCCTCCTCATGATTCTTTTGGTGGCCCTGTCGTAATAGACAGTGCTGAAGTCCGAGACTTCTTTCCCCTTTTGCTGGACGAAGGGAACTAGCTCGAGCACAGGGGTCACGGGAGTGATGATAGTAGGTACTTGAAGGGTCTGCTCCTCAGGGTTTTCCTCTTCCTGACTTTGCCCTGTTGATGTTTCAGAGGCTAGCTGTTGTGTCAACTTTAATTTTTTAGCCTCCTGCTCTTGGAGCTCTTCATCTAGTTTTCTCTGTGCTTCTTCGGCTGCCTGCCTAGCTGCTTCTTCTTTCTCTCTGGCTGCTTCAGCTGCTTCTTGGGCAGCTTTCCTTTTCTCTTCTTCTTCCTTATGCAGCCTCATTTTCCAGCCTCTGAGCTTCCTCCCTTATCTTTTTGGCTGCTTCTTCAACTCTGGCTTGTTTAGCTTTGGCCTACTCTGCCCCTTTTCTACCTTTGGTGGGGTTCTCTGGTTTGAATCTTCTGCTGAGTGCCGTCATGTTTGGAGCTCTCCGAAAAACAGATTCATCCTTATCATAATGATGGGTATATTCAAAGAACACTTTATGCTTCTTGCAGTGCTCAGCCACTTTACCCTGAGTGTCATTTCGCCGGAAAGGCATCTCCCCAAAATGGAACTTCCCTAGTTCCTCTATAAATTCCGCAGCTTGTTTCACATTGGCGAATCTGCAGCTGCCTAACTTGAATGGTAAAGGGGGGTATGCAGCCTTCTTATGATGGAACAAGAAATGACCAACTCCGTCAATGAACACTTGTCTGACCGCATCTTTGTGGATTATATAATTCGTTGCATATTTTGGTAGCAGATAGGGTGTCTTTGATCCTCCATAGATTCTAAGATACATCTCATTTTCTATCAGGAAATAATCTCCATATTCCTCTATTACCTGCATAGCCTCTCCCGACATGCAGTCACATTCCGTCCGGAAGATAAGCTTGTACAGTGGCATAATGAAATGCTCACATACTTCTCTGTAATAAATGTGGTATTGATGAGCCCACAGTGGTTTGTAAGCTGGATATACAGGCATTCTTTCCCTATCCCAGGTACACTGGAGACCGGGGAAAGGCTGGTTGCATAGTATGCAATCTATCAAAAAGGAACTCATATAGAATTCAGATTTTTTCTGGGCTTCTCCTTCTCCCAAGGCTGCAGCTACGCAAGAAGAGAGACTGCTTGACACGAGGCTGGCCCAGTTGAAGATTGTTCCTTCTGTCGCCACATGGAACATAAGGGGTATCCACTCCAATTTGAAGAGTCTACCATTGGCTCTACCAAAGATCCGATTTAGCATCAGAGCTATAAACTTGTAAGGAGCTCTTAAGCTCGCTGTATCATAATCTTCGGTTGCTCTGTGTCGATAAAGCTTTCCTGGCAAGAGCATTCTCTTCAGGGTTTCTACTAAATCCATCCTGAGGTTATCCAACCAATCATTTGACAAGAAGACTTGAGGCTTTGGCAGGTGGTAGGCCAGCGCCACGTATCCTGGGCTAAATGCAGCATAACACTGACCTTTGACATTTCCAATAAGCATTGTGTTGTTGTTTGTGTGGGGCAGAATCCATCTCATAACATCAGAGCATGGGAACAGCTCTGGTCTGGTAGCCACCTTCATGATGGCGGAGTTTTCTATGTTGGCATAAATGGGCTCCTCTTCGAGACCCATGTCTAGGACTTCCCTGCGGGAAATTAGTCTGTGTATCTCGCCCCATTTATACTCAGGTTCAACACTTGAGACACACTGGGTGTCCTCATAGATATATTCAGTCTGTGTGACGACCTCTATTGCTGATTGTTCTTCGGCCATAGGGGCCTTCTTTTTCTGCCTTTTGGACATTGTAATTTCTTCCTGCCATGTATAACATTATGACATTAAGCAATTCGAATTTGCGAACATTGTGCAGCAGTTTATTCTTTCTCAAGTGTATCATGACTGTAATGAAATTAAGACATAAGCCCTTCAGGCTGAAGAATTGAACTAGCATGCAATACTGTGCAGTGTGCTATTATCCTATGTTAATGTGCAAGCAAGAAAAGGAACCAATGCATGTATGCACAACCCAAGCCATGTCCTGACTATCAGAACTACCAGCACAAAATAGACTCAGTCCACTACTGCAATATAATGAGCAATGTCCTTCTGCTGTATGATACTACAACTTGATCAATCATGATTTGGCTGGTATTAAATCTATATTATTTCACAGTATGCCAATTTTTTCCATGATAACAACTCATACAACAAATGTATGTATTTCCAACGCAAGGTGCAAATGTAACTATCCCACAAATCATTAGCGTGATCTATTGCATAACGAAAGAAAACGGGAGGGGGAGAATATTAAAATTATGCTAGCCGCCTAGGTTTTCTTCATCAAACACTTCGACCAAAACGATGCCCGCAGAAGCTAATTACATCAATTCGACAACATGCTGTAGGCATTACCATCGATTTTCTGCACACGGCGCTCTCCCCAGAACCACTATCCATGCTATCCGTAAAACGCAAACCACCACCACAGCACATCCCCCTTTGACCTCCTAGGTTTTCAGAGCAACAAGAAATGCTGGACTGCGCGGGACGGCGTGGGCAAGAGGCTGGGACTCGAAACCGGGCAAATGGAAAAAACGACTAACGGTGGAACCATTTAAACCACAAGAAAACTATGCAAACTACCTCTGAACCTCATTACCACAAGGGGAAGACAGGTGCAGGCGGCATAACGGCCGCCTGCACCACCTTCATCCACTGTGCGCGAGTGAAATAATACGGCCGAGATCAAGAAAAAGATATTATGCGGGTTTTAAAGGAAAAACGCCCCTCCCCCCTAACTGATATTAGTTAACCTAACCAGGAAATCTCAATACAGGTGCAAAACATAAGAAAAAAGACTATGGCACATAGCCGCGGGGGAAAAAACTCCGTGCGTAGGCAGAATGGGAAATGAGGGCACAAACCTAGTAATACCCCCACCAAAGCAAACATCACCCAATCAAAAACCTTGAATAGCAAGAGGTATGGGGATACCGAGCCTACTTGGCAGTAATGCGCAGCTGGTGAGGCGACAACAGTTGAGCTTCCAATCGACACTTAGACGCGGGTACAAGCACGAAGCTCCACAAAGTTCGCAGGGTCGACAGCGCGGAGAGGACGGCGACAGCTCAGGCCCAAAATAACAATAAAAAATCCAAACCCCTGCCCCCCGTATATATAAAAGAGTCGCACGTGCGAGAGCTCTAAATCGGCCGTGAAACCAAATCTGATTGGGGCGTCTAGAACCCCAGATCGTCCGCAACGGCGGACGGTCCCCAGCACCAACTCACCCGCAACTGTAAATAGAACGTGTGAATCACAATGATCGGGCGTCGGCGAGGACCGAGATCGGAGACCAAGAACCCGGACTCCCCCGAAACGACGGATATTGATAAGTTGAACTCCGCTCGCAACGGTAGAAAGAGGGCTCCGATACGCAGCCGGGAGAAAAACAAAACGCAACTCGGAGGGTGAGGGAAAGTCAAAGCCCAAAATGATCCGTAACAGTGGTCGCCAAAAGTGAAGATCTGTCCGCAATGTCGGACGAGGGAGAACTCAACCCCTCCGATGAAGAATCAAAAACCACCCGAAATGCCAAAGAATCGAAACCCCCCGCAACGGTGGGACAATAAAAAAACCACCCGCACGGTGAAGAATTGAAAACCACCCGCAACGGCGGACAATCAAATATACTTAACTCCCGATTCAAAACGGTTTTGAAAGATATGCAAAACAACGATGAGTTCGATCAAGGATGGGATTCTTCCCAGCCTTAGAGGAGAAAAATAGATCGATTGATAGCAATTCAAAGCACTGTAAAACATTCAAAAATCCATAGACCAGAAGTCACCAGACTAAAACCAGGAAGAAAACCAACTTATTCAAAGTAAAGGAGGGTCCTAAATTTTTTTAGAATTTTGGGAAATTGTTGCAGGTGCAACAATACTGCAAACAAAACTATGCAAATCCAAGGTCTTTGTAAGATTTCCCAAACTCTGCAAACAAAACTAGATTCTTCAATATTTTGCTTCCATCTTCCAAATGGCTCTCTATCCAGCTATGAAAAAATTAAATTTGGGCCTCCTCATCTGGTCTAGCAAGCCTTTAAAGTTCAAATCACAGTTCAATATATCAGTACAAGCTCAAGAAGTAGGTCACATAAGCAGAGTATATGGTAGCTAGCTTTTGTAGGTGTGAGGCCATCTAGATTCATAGTTTTATAGTAGTGATGATTGATTATATGTTGGAGCCTATATGGATATACTATGAAAGAGTTTTCTCAGTCTTAAAGAATCCAATGTTTCATGATCACTATAAGAATATAATAGTTCCATACCATTTTCTTAGAGACAATTTTAAAGACAACAATGATTCATGAGTATGTCCTTCAAATTCACAGGTTGTACATATTTTGACAAATATCCCTACCAAAATAAAGTTTTGGATTTTGAGAGGGAGACTAGGCTTTGTGGGGAACACCATATTTTTAAAGAGGTCTAAATGGATTTTGACCTTATTGCTCAATATTTTGTTATCCTTCTATATGGTGCGATGCTTCTAAGAGAGGCTACCTTGATTCCTGTGGAGTTAATATGAAGGTGACTAAAATTAGTATGAGACAATAGTATATTATTATCACAAAATGAAACTAGTTTCTATTAGCAATGTTCAAATTAAGTATAAGAGAGAGAGAGAGGGCATGCACGTCCCATACTCTCCCAATTCTTTCTTTAGATTGTTAATCCACTTCAATTGTTTTCTATTTCATAGCTTGTTTCTTCATGCATTACTATTGTTTGAGTAAATAAAAAATACCTAGTACTACTATAGTGAATACATGAGGAGTTAAGGAGTGCATAGTTCCCAAGGAGGAGTGTACATCCATGCCACAATTAACCTTTCGTAAGGATGGACTAGCTCTAGCACTTTTATTTACATAGGATGGCACAATAGCTAAGTAGAATGGGGTTAGGTTTTCATTGAGTCACGAAGGAAAATTGAAATGAAGCATTAAGACATGATTTCAAGCACACTGACCTTTGTGGGAGCTCCATTCCCTTGTATAAAATCATAGTTGTCAATATTTTTTCCAAACTTTGTTTATAAAATATCACCCGAGTTACCATTTCAATTCATTTTTTGGGGGGTTGACAGGCTTTAGCACCAGTATAGCCTAGACAACATTGGTTTTGCTACCTTAGAATTAATTCTCTATGAAAGAATTTATGAATTGTTAACCAATTGTAAATCATGTACAAAAGTTATAACTATAGTTTTCCAAGAAAAGCCTACTAGGGTATTAGATGACTTGCAGAAGAAAGTTTTCCAATGAAATAATGGCAACACTTTTATAGACACCATGGTATAACTAATATTACTAGTTTCAACTTGCCCCATAATGTTGGTTGACAACTCGTTAAATAGTGGTGGTTAAATCTAATGTTATTTTATGAATAATAAAGTTTGCACAAGAATCTCTAGAATCGTATCAGAAAAGAAGATATATAAATTATTGAATTAAGCTCATTAAGTCGATTGTTTTTCTATGACAAATGAAGTTTGTATAGGATTTATACAATCAAGAAAAAAAAGGAATGGCGGTATAGATGCTACAAGTATAAAATATGTGACTATAGAGTATTCAATTAAAATTTTCTAAGGGAGTTTCCTTGAAATTGCCCAACACACCCTAAAACCAATGTAAAAACAAACAATAATATAAAAGGAATTTTTATTATCAAATCACAAGAAAAACTCAAGATTGAATTATAAAGTTTATGCAATGTTGAGTTTCCATGTATCACATGTCAAGGAGAAATAAATGCATGCTACTAACTTTTCAAGAAGAGTATATTTGGAAAGTATAAAGCACAACCTATAGCATAAAGCATCAAATATCCAAGAACTTATAATCAACAGTATTTGGACTCGAAAATATTTCATTATTATTCTTCCCTGCAAGCAGGGAATAATGTAATCGCCTGGTCTTTGGAAATTGTGCAACAACTATTACCTTTTTTTATGCTATGATTTTAGATGGAAATCAACTATTTTTCCTAAGTTTTCTTGCATGACCCTCTTATTGCAAAAACCACTTTTTACATCTCATTTACTGACAACTCTGACACTGACGCCTCTGACAACTCTGACGCCCCCAACAACTCTAAAAAATATTGCTTGATGCATTGGAATGCTAAATGCCTCTATCTTGTTTGATTTCCAATGCAGTCCATGGTCGTTGCAATCGATAACCAAAGCTAATCCACATGTTGTGTTGCATGCCTCATGTGTTGTTGTGAATTGCATGCCTCCAGCTGTTAATGGGTTAGTTCCCATTTAATCCCCGCATGGGAGGTCGTTTAGGTCGCTTCCTTCTTGACATTGTTCTTTTAACTCCGCTCAACATATCGCATTGTGTTTACATTCAACTTTCGTTTGTGGGAAATTTACGAGGGGATATCTACATAGCGGGTGCAAGAGGCAATACTTCTAGCATGGTTTGGGTGGGTTCATCAAATATAAAAATTTATGGGTCGATTAGCATGTAATTTTTCAAAATTCACTATGAATAACATGCTCATACAGTGCTCATCGGAGTGTTTAGCAAGTTTTGTAATCCAAGATAGACATTTTGTGTATAAGGCCTTAAACATATTGGTTGAACTCAACCCCTTTTCTGATTCTCCCCAATTCTGCCTCGGTTCTTGATTCTTGTCTTCCATTCTTTGCAATTCTGCCTCAGCTGTTGATTCGCCTCTTCTATTTTAGGAGGTTGGCGAAAGGAGTTGACCTGTTGATTTGCCTCTTATATTTTAAGAGGCTAACGAAAGGCATTGAGTTGTTGATTTTCCTCTTCCATTTTAAGAGGCATGGCCAAAGGCGTTGTACACACAAGCTATTGAATGATGCTTATGAAAGATTACTAACTCTTCATTTTTGTTGTGACCAGGATATCCATGACACTAACGATGATATGTGTATGCTTGTTTCCAAACGAGTCTGTTTGTCAATTTTAATTTTAGTTTTTTTTTGTTTTACTTCAGGTTCAGTGGAGTGTGGTTCGACCTCCCTAGCATTTTTTTGGCTTTCTTGACACACATACTGCCTCATCCTTGCGTTATTATGTTTAGCTCAGCCCTGGCCTATTGACCTTGCATGAGGCTATTCGACTCATGAATATATCCCGATCTCTTTCCTTTTAACCCTTGTTGCACACACACACACACACACACACACACACACACACACACACACACACACACACATATTGTTAAATAAATACATTTTATTTTATTTTTTGGTTCTTTGGGGGCTTGGCGGCCTGGACGACCATGGCCGCTAGGTGCCACGGTGATGCTCTCACTTTTATGCTCATTATGTTGTAATTGGGAGCACTACAAACATGGAAATATTGGTATATTTGGAGGGAAGAACGTGCACACAGGACACTCCTAGTCCCAAACTTCTCCAACGGGCTCACGCCGGTAACCCGAAACTTGGAAGCATACCTGCCAACCCATGTACGGGATTGTTGATGCATTTATAAGTTGTCAGAAACATCTTAATCTCTGCATAAATAGATCTTCTTTCTACCATGGTTTTTTTTTCTATTTTTTTTTATAATCTAGTAGGTGACGCTTCATCCTCTCCCAAATTTTATGATCTCTCTCTGGTATGGGATTAATATGGAGAATTATGAAAAATCTCTCTTACGAGGCAACTGGGTGTCTTTACCTTCGCTAACTTAATCAGCATACTAATTAGGCCCACAAGTGCTTAGCGGTGATGAGGCATCACTATGTACTTGTGGTTATTGCAAATGTATGGATATTATACAATGCCCAACGTTTTGTGTAAACTTTTTAGAACTTCTTATAAAATCTAAGGAACAAAAAGATACTGCAAGATATTTTGTAAAATTACTCATGTATCATTTTACAATTAAAACCTCAACTTATTTCAAGATCTTTAAAACTATTTTTAAATCTTTCCTTATATTTTGTAAAATTACTTTTGTATAGTTTTACAATTATAACCTCGACTTATTTTAAAATCTTTAAACCAACTTGTTTTAAGATCTTTAAATCTATCTTAATTGGATTCAAAGATTTGTGGTTGATCAAACTTTATCTCAAAGGTCAAAACTAAAACAATTTAGTTTTCACCAAATCTACTAATTTAGATAAAGGAAAAGGATAAATAAGTTTGTTATAAAACTATTTTGAAAATCAATAATATTTTTTCCTTTTTTCATAAAGTTAAAAAAAAATTATGAAAGAAAGTGCACTCTCATTTAAAAATATGTGAATTATGAAAGACACTGTACTCTCATTTAAAAATATGTGTTTTTTTTTAAAGAATCTGTTCTCGCATTTAAAAATAATAATAGACGGTCATATTTATTAATTCACTTAAAATTAAATGAAAAATAAACATTTATACTATTTTTGAATAATAATAATAAAATTTTAATGAGTAGTCATGATGATTGATTTCAGTCTCAAAAGCGTTTTCATCATGGGATGCGGCAAAGGCTCCACAACTCGAAAGGTATTACGGCACAAGAACGTCAAAAAAGCAGTGATGTGTGATTTATTAATTTATGGTTTTATTGCTTTTATTTTGAATTTTTCTGGAGACTTAAATAAAAGGTTGCTTAGAATAGATCTATATGATTCGGTAGTCTACCTCGTAGCCGAGCCAATATTCCCATTAGTTACCTTCAGCCTCGCCTAAGCATTAAATTTGATAATAATAAGATATACACACTTAGTGAATAAATAATAGTATAATAATAATATACTATTGAGTTTGGATCATGCCCCCCCATTCTTCCACTGGTGAACTTCTATGAAAATTATGAATTTTATCTAATAGTCACCAACGGGTCCCTTGAGTAAACATCTATGTTGTGTATGAAATTATTATTAGGCTTCTTTGATCTTGTGATGTTTAAATCATTGTTGTTGGTTACTCTTTCCTTTGACGGCTTTATTTTGTTGTGCCTGCTCCACTTCTTTTTCTTCAGAAAACTACACTTAACTTAACGTCACATGACACTTCCCTCGTCTGCTTTGTTCCGATGGTATTCTTGTTGCTCCTATTATGCTATTCTATTACCTTTTTCGTCGACCTAAAAAAGATCTGTTCTTAGATTGAAGCATGTATCTCTTTATTAGAATAATGCACGTCACTTGTCTTTATTTTAAACAACCACTGCAGCCCCTCCTGCTGCCATGGGTTTTGAACCATTGGTTTGCTTATTGAGAACCATGGTTTCCACCATCCGTAAAAGGGCGATCCAAAACTATGATCAATCAGCTAGATGTCGAACTCTTCCCTTCCCTCTTCCTCTAAAATGCTTGATTGGTTTGATGCTTTTTGGAATGAAGAAGAAGCTTGTTTAAAGATCATATGTTCCTTCCACCTCACTCCTAACTGAAACCAGAAGGCACACTACTAGGAAAGTAAGATAACTTCTCCTCTGATTATAAATAAATAAATCCCTCTCTTCATTCATGTACCTATACTTCTGTACTCCCCGCACTCCTAATAGGCACATCAGGATACTCTTTTAGAGCTGCAAACAAAACAAACAACCACTCATTGGATACAGGCAGATCAAAAAGCACCTTCGTCCTAAAAATCCCTCAGGTCCGGAGACCTATACTTTATACTTCTTAGGTTCCTTCTAAAGTTTAAAGCTTTAATCCAAATTCTTCGACACAACGCTGAGCTCGAGAACAAAGATGAACAATTCGACGTCATAATCGGAGACCTGGTAGATCCCATGGAACAATGTCCTTGTTATCAATTGTACACAAAATATTTCTATGAGCTTGTTCTAAAGCCAAAGCTGAGCCACGGAGGAGTGTGTGTTAGTCAGTATAACATCACAATAAAATGGCTCAAATTATTATAGAAACTATTTCTTGACAGTCTTCTTTTCTTTTGCTGTGTCATGCCTTATATCAGTTAACAAGATAAATAATAAGTTGATAATAATAAGACATGCTTCTAAAGAATAAGTTGATAATAATAAGACATGCTTCTAAAGAATAAGTTGATAATAATAAGACATGCTTGTAGCATTATTGTAGTTTTAGGAGTTTCACCGATAATTGCAGCCAACTTCAGTTCGAGGCTTGAGTTTCATAGAAATCTCTATTCATTTAGTTTAAAGTTCTTACAAACAACAAGTTAGAGGAGCGGCTGATCTCCTCACTCATTGAAGTTTCTGAAATCAGCCCCACGGGCCAATAGTGTTATAGAAAGGCAAATTCTAACCTAGCTACTGCTAAGAAGAAGCTTCTTGATTTCAACAATTTTTCCTTTAAATTTAAAATCAAATCCGTGGAATGGCCTTATTCAATATAAATATCTAGAAGCTACATGAAATAGATTCCATCCCAATACAACACTTTAAGAGGAGGTATTCTCATCCATATACAACACGTTAAGATACCTCGGACCTCCTCTGTTTGTTTGTTTTTTTTAATTTTCTCGTGTATTAAACATACTTCATAGAAATTGATCAAATCAAATGAAACACGTGATTGAACAAATGTGGTGTCGGCCTACATTGCTAGCATTCCGTCCTTTGCAGACACGTAGGGATGGGTTATGGTTCTGACTACTTCTTTATCCTAGTTTTTCAATCCGTTTTAACTGAAACTTTACGATAACTAAGAGCTTTAAAATTATATAATATAATTGGCATACATCGTTTTAACTGAAATTTTACAATAACTAAGAGCTTTAAAATTATATAATATAATTTACATATATCCTATCCTATGTTTTACAATCTTAAAGGCAGGGAATATGCAACTTTGCTGCTACGTCCTTGTTCTTTATTTGAATACTTTCATGTTATCAAGCATAGCATCGAAGTCAACTTTTAGAAATAAATACAAGTATATGATGCATAAAACCCCAAATCATTACCTGATTATGCATGTATACACCAAAATTTATTAAAATCTTACCCCAAGGAAAAGATGTCCATTGATTGCTTTAAAGCACCATCCAGAATAATTTGAACCTTACTTCCTGGTTCATAAAAATGCTACATAAAACCAAAGAAGCCAATTAGAGATACACCACAAGGATATAATCTTGAATTGCCAGTCATCAAAATCGCTTAAAAGAATTCTATAGTGCTTAAGAATACCTTCAATAATAAATAACTTTCTAGGTAATAAGCATGAATGGATATTTCATAAACTAACCAAAAAAAAAGACATGGATTTAGAAGTTAGTGTACTTTTGGACAACCTAAGCACTTGGAAATTAACATAATCCTTAATTTTCATAACAACAATTGGCTATGAAATTAACCATTTAGAGTAAATGTTTTCCTCTTGTGAGTTTACATAAAAGATATTAATACAAATTTGCAATGTGTTCAAAAAATAAATAAAACTTGTGTGACCATCAATGATGTTGGCAGACATAGATTATAAATATTCTATAACAAGGTTGTTGGGAGCAGGGATTGCAAGTCGAAAGCATCAATGGAAAGTAGGAGTGCGAAAGGGAGCAAGAAGTGCAATTTTCAAAATATTATAGGAGCAAATCATTTGGGAGCATTCTTTATAAAATACCTATTTTAATACATTTGGATGCATTTATATTATATATAAAAAACATGCATAATACCAATTTAGCTGTAAAAAATATGAAAACATAGGTATAACCATTTCGTACAAATATAACATAAATAATTTAGTAGCCATAACTTATAACAAAGTCATCAAAAGATTCATCAACCTTCAAGTTTCAACAAATAACATTTGTATCAAATGTCATAAATTGGAATAGGGAAATTATTGGTAGACTATATCAAGCCTTAGAAAAAGAGCTTGAATTAAAAGTTGGGATTGGGATCGTAAACATGCAAGCATGTCCTAGGACAAAGGGAATTGCTCTATTAAAGAATACAAAAAATGACATTTCAATGGTTTTGTAGACCTCTAAATATCACTAAAGACTGAGAGGAATTTTTGTCTATCCATAGATATGACCAACTAGTAAATGCAATTAACACAGTGGAGTCTACCAGCTTCGAATCCTCTCTAGTAGAGAGGCAATTATTTGCAAGAATAAATTCTTAACAAAATGAGCCAACAACATTTGTCCTATATAAGAAGAAGGTAGCTGCTAATCTTCTATTTTCATGATAGAGGAAAGAGAACCCATCGTTGTTCTCATGATAGTTAAGGAATCTTCCAAAAAATATTGTGTTTTGATATACAAAAAGAAATATCTATAGATTCAATGCAGTGCTCTATATCATGTATGGATAATGAGTCAATAATAAGTATCAATAAACTTTCTGGTCAAATGAAAATTACAGGCAATGTGACTATCCAATTGTAAAATTACTAGAAGGAAGAAACATTGATACTTTCTCATGTGTTTAGTTTCTGCTTAAAAATGAGCGCTTAAACAAATATAGAGATCCATTCTAAAAAGGTGGCCCATGCAACACCTTTATAAATTAAGGTAACCACTCATCTTGTAACTTATTGAAAGAGACAATGGAACCTAAAACTTTCCATTAAATTGTTCCTCCATCACAATGTATAAAAACAACTTGTCAATCCATTGATCTCAAGGCAATGATTCTCTAAATCAACTTCCTATGGTGTAAGATTACATGAATCAATGCAAGACCAATGTTGGATCAATCAATTCCTCATGTTGGACCCAAAATCTCAATTATACATAAAAGTCTATGAAATAGATCTAGTTTTGTAAAATCATATCATTCTCAAACTTCTAATCACTCCAATACATTATAAATATGGGTTAAAAAGATAGAGACTTACCAAATGTCAGGATAGGAATGAACAGTTGCAAAATCAATTCCTTTGATTTGGTTATTGATGATGAAATATGTCCCCACAAAGAAGCATGGATTGTTCTTAGTTTTGTATTCTCCATAAAATCCTTCCAAACTAGCCTCCATAAGATGGTTTCCATCAATGGATTTCACATGGCTAGTCATCTCCTCAATCCATACCTGTTTGCTCATCACAACCAAATAACTACTATGTTTACTCATAACACTCACACACAATCATTTCCAAAATAATTAAGTACTAGAAAGAAAAATTATAAATAGAACCCTAGCAAACTATCAATATACAAGATCTGACAACTGTGTTGTTCAACAATAGAAACAAGACCTTAAACACAGCATCCTTGTCTTCTTACCTTATGTAGTGCTTCATCAATGGATAAAATAATATAGCTTGAGAGTTGCTTAACATATGACTCGTTACATCCCTGTGCTTGTCCTTTATCCATGACCAATTTTCCATCTTAGAGCAGTTCTGGCATGCTTGTTTAAAAAACAACAGGTGATAAAGTTTCTTGACATAGAGAGATGGATACCAAAAACCTAACAAATAGGCATCAATGCAACTGCAACTTTTGGAAACTGCCAACCAGTTTTTGATATTTAAACTTAGCAACAAATATCTGGTAAGATAAATGACATAAACCATGACAAACCATCTCAAATAGACATAAACCTTGACAAACGATGACAAAACAATACTAGAAACAAAATAGTATCGTTGAAACTAGACAAGATAAGTTTAAAGCATATTTTTCATCTCTTTCAGCTTTAACACTCCCTAATGTCCATGTGTTAAAGCTGAAAAGCATACAAAGACAATAAATAACAACAGTAGTAAATCTAACTCAAAGTACAAATAAAACAAATAAGATGACCCACTGGGAGAGTTGAAACCTTCCTTATACTCAACAATATTTTTTTAGATTAGATCTTGTCTATTAAGAGACAAGTCACTACAGGAACAAAGGACATACCTGAGAGAGATATAAATTCAATTATGGTAGGTTTATTTAACTATAGCAACCGTCAAGGTAACCTAGTCGATAAGCAAGGAACCCCAATTACTGGAGCAACAAACCAAGAAACACCAGTCCATAAAATATCAGGTAATGATGACATTCCATGCAAAAACCAGAGATCAATTTGTATCCCATACAAAGCCCATGGCTTTCTTGAGAAGGCTGTGAGTTGTTTGGGGCTGCTAAAATAAACCATAACCCTGTTTGAGTGTACTGAGATCTTTGTTGCATTGTTTGAGTGTTTGGTTCTGCTTGAAGTGAACCATAAGGAAACCCCAATTACTAGAGCAACAGACCTAGAAACAATAGTCCATAAAATATCAGGTAATCATGACATTCCACACACAAACCAGAGCTCAGTTTGTAGCCCATGGCTTTCTTACAACTTAGCACACTCAAACAGTGCAACAGAGATATTAGTAAACTCAAGTAGGAAACCTCGGGGGTGTCGCTGATGGACCAAGACCATATCACGTCCGTTCATATTGGGGGATTAATAATTATAAAAAAAACATTATATTGGGGTCATATTTAGGGTTGAGGGGTTTATTTTATGGGTTAAACAAAATATGCAATATTTAGGGAGTTTATTATAAAAAGGGGGGGGTGGGGGGAAATAGCGCAAGCGGGGGAGCATTGGGGTTTGGTTGTTGATACTACCCACAGACTACTAAGACTACCTCGACCAAGAATACCCATAGACTACCTTGTTCATTGGAAAGGCCCAAAGATTGGATGGATGGATAGATGAGGCCTTGGCTGATTACAAGCTCAATATATTGAAACCTAGCTGGTGATATTGAGGATACCTTTCAAGCAACGTTAGCTGGATAGATGATGGGAATCACCAAAGACAATAGTTTACCCTATGCCAAGAAACAATAGTCCATAAAATATCAGGTAATGATGACATTCCATACACAAACTAGAGCTTAGTTTGTAGCCCATACAAAGCTCATGGCTTTCTTGAGCAAGTTGTGATTTGTTTGGGGATGCTAGAAGAAACCATAACCTTGTTTGAGTGGACTAAGATATCTATTGCATTGTTTGAGTGTTTGGGGTCTTATTGAAGTGAACCATAAGGAAAACCCAATTACTTGAGCATCAGACTAAGAAACAACAGTCCATTAAATATCAGGTAATGATGACATTCCACACACAAACCAATGCTTAGTTTGTAGCCCATAAAAATACCATGGATTTCTTACATCTTAGCTCACTCAAACAGTGCAACGAAGATATTAGTCCACTCAAGTCTGAACCATGACCTTGTAAGTTGGGATGTGACCTTCTTGGTGCTTCCTAAAATGAACAGTGACCTTCTTCAGTATGCTTGAACTGAACTGTGACCTTCTTGGGGATGGTTGGACTAAACGATGACCTACCAGAACTTGCTTGAGCAGAATATGCATTGTTTGGGGTTGCTAGAAGGTCACACCCATAACAAACATAACAAAAGGGTTAAGGTTCCACACTATGAGGGAGCGCTAGCATAAGGACCAATCAAGGGTCAACATAAGATCAAAAGTCAACAAGAGGGGTCACGACAAAGTGGGAAAACAACCCCTACACCAACAAGACCGAGGTGTGTCAATCAAGGAGGGAGGATAACTCTTTTACCCATAGGAACAAGGTGTACCATCGAGGTGGGGACACAACTCTTTTACCCATAAGACGAAGGTGCCAAACTGTTATATTCTCTCTCAAGGTATTTAGTCCATAAGTGTTCAATACCACAATAGTATGTTTTATCATCACAGTATAAGGAAGCTCCATACCACAACATTGAGTTTTATAACAAGATATTTCCACACCCTAGCCCATGAATCAACAATAGTCACAATTTCCTAATGAGTTAATATGCACTCCACACAAATATGACGAAATTAAAAAACACTTCCACTGGAAAATTTTAAGATCTGAAACCATAAACATCGAATGGACTATAAATATTTAAACCTGAAAATTTCTCTGATTTCTCAACTTTGTTGTCAACTGCTGAACTATTACCATCAACATTGTTATTCCCTTGATATACAATGTCATTTGAATATACACACCCAATGTTCCTTACCTTCATAGCATCACACTGAGAGGTGTTAGACAAGTTAACATCATTTCCACTTGTAGCAAGAGTTGCACCTGAGGTAAAGTCTGAACCAATAAGCTCAAAATGTGATTTATCAACGTGGCCTTATTTGTAATTTTTGTGGCAGAAAAAGCAGATTTTGTATTTGATGGCAATTCATGCTCCAATTCAATTATTCCAAGATAAAGTCGTAATATATGAAAATACATTTTTGCCAATTCCTGTGCAACATGAGACTGAAAAAGAGATACCTTTTCTTTTAGTAATCATACAAAACTTGGAATGTGCTATGCAACTTCCATGAGCTAATAACACATAGTCAACTAATAAGCTTTAAAAGCATAAGAAAAACTATAAGGCATACTAAATAACAAGCATATCAAAATTAAGTCTGAGTATCACAACTTTTAGACAAGGACCATATGGCCTACACAACATCATGTGGCAATAGGGATCATGCTTGTATCGGTAGACTGTCGTCTTTGTCTGGTCCCCATCTGTCAATAGCTGGCTTAGGATCAGTGATGATGGGCTCCCACCCAATGTTTCCATGTTTAGGCTCAGATGACTTCTTATTATCATAAATGGCCAAGGCCAGTCATAGGGACTTGTTGTTCTGAGGGGAATACAACATGAACCAACTATGGTGCCTCTCTTGTGGTTTGTCGACAGAATGACCAACACAATGTGAAGTTCGACGTTTAGACTTGTGAGACTGAACTGAGTGGGATGGGAAGTTAGCACTGGGTTCCCTGCTAGTGGTGCAAGGTGCACCACCCTATCTACCATTGATACAACTTAAGCCAATAAGTCTATCATTGATACAACTTAAGCCAATAGTTTCAAGATCAACAGAATGACAATTGTCCCTAAACATCCAATATTTCCACGCAATCTATCCACCTTGAATGGATGGGGCTTTCCACTTGGTCTCTCAAATTCAAACAAATGGTGGCTTGCTAGTCAATATTTCAAGTCTAAATGGATGGGGGGCTTCCAAAGTGTTAAATGTGGTTTTAAGGACCATCTACCATGTCCCATCCTCTTAGTTTCAAAGTAGGATGTTCCTCCAAGATGGATTACCATAAAATGACATGAAGCTTCTTTGGGGGAAAATGTTGTCTGAGAATAGGGCATGATTGATCATTATCCAAGAGTTAAATGCATCCATGAAACCCCTAAACACTGGATTTTGCGCACAATGTTACTTCATTGGATCATTTGCTATGTTGGTTGGCGCCTTTTGATCTATCAAAAAACCCCATGGCTATTGCTATAGAAAATTTGCATATACCCTATTTGGATCATGCCCAGATTTGGATCTAAGCTTCCTAATGTTATTATAAGGACAAGGACATACTTTATGCTGTGGTTTGAGGTCAGAATCAACCTAGATTATACACACAAATATACCGGATTTGATTTTATTAATTATTTACTGCACATGCATGCTCATAAATCAAGATCTACAGCTACTCAATAGGCTATATGAGAACATGATAAGGTTATCAAATGTACATGAATTCTTAGAAATAACTAAGACACTAGGTGCTCCATGAACAAGCATCAATAAGATCACTTAATTATCTTCCACATGCATGACACTAGGTGCTCCATGAACACGCATCAAAGATCACTTAATTATAATGTCCATGGGGTACCACATCATCACAAGGGTAACATATCTCTATTTGTAGATTGGTTCGACCTAGAATTCACTTCTGACCCTGTGTGGGTATAGCTCGACCGTAGTATCTGCAAACCTGAAGGAAACAAATGTGAAGGTGAATTCAATGACAACAACAATGAAAAAAACCATAAATAAAAGAAGAACACAATATGTAATCAAGAAAAAAAAAGGAAACAAACCTGAAGGTCTAAACATTGCTGCCATTCTGGAGGTAGTGGAGACTCAACGTGAAGCTCAATACCAATACTTGACAGTTTTAATTTATATCCACCGACACCAATCTCATCACCGTGTTTAGAATTGCCTGAATTCCAACTCCATTTTCTCTTCTTAGATACGTCTTCAAACATTTTCTTAGATTCTGCAGGCCTCTAGTAATAACCCATAAAATATAAGGTATGTTAGGCTAGGTCTTCCAATTAAGTATTTGTAATTACAACCAATAATTAAAAGAAAAACAAACATACAAGTAAAATATATTTATATAATTATAATATAACAAACATTATAATCTTGATTGACTCTTGCCATCCTCTTATAGCAGCCTGGGGATTTGGAGATGATGAACTACTCTAGGAGGTTTTGAAATAGGGTCTTGCTTGAAATCTTTAAGAATAGCTAATCTTTGTGACACACAAAATTTAGAAGGGTAAAATTGCCTTCAAAGAAACCTGCATACAAAGAGGATAAGAACTCTACCTCTTCTAGTAGCATGGATAATTTGGATATCAAGGAGTGTCATTCTTTGATATCAAGGAATAAATTAATAGGAAACATACGAAATATTGAGAATATGCGAGTCATGTGTTGGAGGGTGAGTAAGAATGTCAATCGCCTTGTTTATGGTTCCTTTCTCATACTTAATCATGAATGGTGCAAATATTCTATGTAAAATGTCAATTTCATATATGGCTATATTCCTACAATTTAGACTCATAATTGAGAAAAATAAGAGCATAGCAATTAGTGGGAAGGATGGTATCCTTACTGAGTATACAATGGTGCCATTGCTTGAGTGCCTATACTAAATCATAAAATTATTTTTCATGTGTATTGTAATTGATTTTAGCAACTAAGAGTGGTTGAGATTGATATGCAATGGGATTTCTGCATTATTAAAGTATGGGTCAAATATAAAATTGAGAATCATTTGTTTCTATTTCAAAGAATAATTGCATATTCAGTAGAATAAATTAGGAACATAATTCAAATATGATATATAGAAAGATTGATCCACTTCTACATAACACAGGTCAAATATTTTTGGTTGGAGATTTGATGTAAAAAGTGAGCAATACTAGATAATCAATTGATTACTTTTTGGTAATAGTTCAAAGCCAATGAAGATAATTTTTTAAATCACATGCTAAATTAGGTGTGGTCCACTGAGTAAGTGCAATAATATTGGAAGGATTAATGAAAATGCTTGTTAACCCAATAATCAAGCTCATGAAAACTAATAATCAAGTTCAAGCACCAAATATGTATGACAAGTTTTGCCAAAGGAGGATTTCTTTAGTTATACCTACATATGAGACAACAAGAAGTATCCCACTGCTTGTTCAATATTTTGGAAATGCATCTTCATACCTTAGGATTTACATGCATATTCAACATAGAATTGATTGGTAGGTCCAAAAATGTATAGTTAGGGGACGTCATCTTTTCCAATAAATATGCATAAAGCTTGATCAAGTCCTTCGAGACCTAATAGATCATAATTGCAAAAACATAAACAAGTATCCTTAGTTCAAACATTCTTTGGATTTGTTCTCAATAAATCCCACATTAACAATATAAATTTTTCTGAAGACTATATTTTTAACATTGGCTTTTAACAAGTGCAAGAAGAATCAGATAAAAAGCTTGGTTTCTAAATCTTGCTTGAGATGTTCTTAACTAGACAAACACATATGTCCTAAAAAATGTCATGAAAATTTTATTTGTCTAGGCTTCCTTCAATCAAAGGTACATATGTACTTTGAAGACATGGATACCAATTGATTTACCATGGATGTTGTATGCTGATAGTAGGTAACATACATAAGATGTAACTTGGAAGTCAATAACAAACACTTTCATTGAGAGGCCTGCAAAAGTTTTGAAATTAACTTCAATGGTATAACTCTTAATAGAATGAGATTATGTATGCTTTAATTCTCTTGCAAGGAAAGTGCAGCATGGACTTCTTGCAAAAACAGGAAAAAGAGAGAATTAATGACCTTCCTTGTAGAATTTTTGGAAAAACGAAACATGTCATCAAGTGAATACTTGTTAAAATAGAACTGAGTAGTTGTTGGCAATCGAGGCAAATCAAAGTGGCCTTGAGGATGATCCATTTTGCAGGCCTGATGACCATCAATTTTGGATGATGACAAATTTATAGGAATGGTGGTCTCTACAAACATGAAGGTGAATTTAATGACAACAACAACGAAAAAACCATGAATAAAAGAAAAACACAATATGTAATAAAGAAAACATATATATAAGGAAACAAACTTGAAGGTCTAAACATTGTTTCCATTCTAGAGGCAGTGGAGACTCAACGTGAAGCTCAATACCAATACTTCATAGTTTCAATTTCTATCTACTGACACCAATCCCATCACCATGTTAAAACATACATGAGTAGTTGTTGGAAGTTGAGGCAAAGTAAAGTGGCCTTGAGGACACTCCATTTTATAGGCATGATAATCATCAATCCTAGTTGACGACAAATTTATAGGAATGGTGGTATATGCAAACCTGAAGGAAACAAACTTGAAGGTGAATTCAATGACAACAACAACGAAACAAACCAAAATAAAAGAACACAATATGTAATCAAGAAAAAAAAGGAAACAAAACTGAAGGCCTAAACATTGCTGCCATTCTGGAGGTAGTGAAGACTCAACGTGAAGCTCAATACCTATACTCATACATATCTCCATATATTTAAATGTACATATAGATATGAACATATTTTTATGAGCATAAATATATATAGATATATATCAATATTTTCATATGTACTATTATATATGCCATATCTAGATGTATCATATCCAAAAGGAAATCTAAAAACTGGAATCCGTATTCTCATCCATATCCTATTTGCTTCTCTTTGGATATTGCATTCTTAATTCCTTGAACAATGAGAGCATGATACTTGCCCTTGGAGGATCTAAGAGCACCCATCTTGATTAATTTATCTTGCTCCTTTGTTAGTGAATCAAACAATGTACTCAAAGAAGGCATTTTCCAATTAGAAATAACAAGCCTGGTAGCATGAAAAGTAGACACAAAAACTGAGTATTTAGGACCCAATTTTGATAGAATGGAAAGAATCAGTTGATCTTCCTTCTTCTCAATCCCACAATGCTTGAGAAATAGAACAAGTGACTTGAATTTGGTGAAGAATCCTTCAATGGAATCAAAATTGCTTGGACTTAATGAGAATACCTCATTCTGCAACCGATGTGCTCTTTGTTGGTCATTGTAATTGCTCATTAATTAATTAATAAACATAGTGCTCAATATTTATTTTCAACCCAGGGAAGTCTGTTTATTTCAAAGTTAACCATGAAAAATCTATGCATAAACATTCAGTAATTAATCAATCAACTAAACCACCCAATCTTCCTAATCGTCCAGTCTATGCTCTACTTTACTGCTTAATCCAAATTCAACACTAATTCAATTACCAAGAGATTAAAGAGTTCTCAATCCTTCTAATAGATTAATTCTAGGAATGACTAATTCAAAAATAAAGTAAATTTATTTTGCAAGAAATTAAATCCAGAATCACTACCATGAGAAAGCTTTGCACAACGATCACCCGATTTAATCATAAGGAAGAGTAACTTTCGTACTCTATCAATTCATATGTCATTATCAAATCAACAGTTCTTGAATAGTAAGAAACACAGTAGCAGAGTACAGTTGTATCAGCAATGATCAATCATACACTTGCAGAAAGAAAACTATACGCTATTCAATCAACTATTTCAGCACACCAATAGAATTAAACTTAGCAATCCTATGCTTAAACTTCACATTGTTTCAGCACACCAAAGGAAATTAAACTCAGAAATTCTACGCTTAATCTTTACACTGGTGCAGCACACCAAAGGAAACAACCTAGTTCGTTCAAAGTCAAGGAGAAGGTATAGTGCATCCACTAAATCCATTTATGAGATTATTAAGTTATGGGGAGGTCCTAGCTTACATAGCTTTATTATCTTGAATATGGATGGCCCTTTGATATCTACGACTTTAAGGTAAGTTAGAAAATCATTGACATATATCCCAGGGGAGAAGGAGTACTTTTTTTAGGAAATAGAAATTTTTTATGCTTCCTATAAAGCCAAACATGGTATAGAGGGCACAATTCTTGTATGCCTTGATGAAGATGAAACTGTTGTGAAAAAATATGTCAGGTGGGTAGCGAAAAGTGGTACATTGGTGGGTTTTTGTGGTAAGAAAGAAGAACATAAGTGCCAATCACATTTATTGGTGATAGTTGGTGAGGGCATTGCAAGCTATGAGATTATTACATGTGCCTTCAAGAACTGTGTGATTGGCCTTTATGTACATGTTATTATTGCAAACCCTTTACATGAGAACATTCCTCATTTGGTTGTGGTTGTTCATCCAATGTGCAACAGGTTTGATGAAAATTTTGTCCATTGACAATGGGAAAAAATAGAAGACCTATGGAAGAAACATGTGGAACATTTTTTAGGACCTATTATTGGTCATTCCTCAGATGGGGATAGTAGGGGAAGAATGTTTATGTTGAAGGATTATTACTTGATGACGGGCATGAGATATCAAATTCCCTGGGAAGGGTGGAGGCTAATTGGGTTTTATGATGGCTTTAAAGTAATGAGACTTCATGACCAGGATTACATCCATAATGGCAAGTTAGTGAATCCTTTGTTTAGTGGTCGACGATATTTGATTGTTGGAGAAGAGTTGATTAGTTTTAACCATGTAAGAATGGTTTATAACACTTTTAAAGTGGATGGCCACAAGCTTAAAATTGAGGATATAGAGAGGATTGATCGCCAAAACTGGGGTTCAACACAGTGCATTGCTTCAAGGCATGTCCAGAGGTGCTTGAAGGAAATGAGAAGTACAAGTGGCAGGACAAAGATGACATTAGGTACAGATACCTATCAAGCAATCGTTGTTGACTATATTGATAATTTTTTGTCTCCAAGTTTGAATCTTTGGGATAGAGTGCGAAATTATTCAAGAGTCCATCATTCCTTCATGTTATGGCTATGCTGGGTTAGAGAACAAGCAAATACTAATGTCAACATTAATTTCATTAGCATAGAGGCATATCAAGTTGATGTGAAAATTTACCGCCACTTTGTGGTTTTTTTTTATGAGATTATTTCGTGATCAATGCTTTAACTTTCCATGTGCATTGCACCTAACTGGGTCATATGTATGTGAGAACTTCTTTAGCAAATTCGGTAGCATGGTTAGAGTAGAGATGGCATATGATTTTACTAACTTTCTTCATGTTATTGGAACCCTTAATAGAGTTGCTAAAGAAGAATAAAATCTCCAAGGTCTTTGTTTCAATAAATATCATAAGAAACAAATGAGTATCTGGAATAAATTGCATCAACAAACAGTAGAGGAAGGTGATGTCTTGTCACAATATGATTCAATATCCATAGATAATAAAATTATAGAAGCTCTCAAGATAGAATTGGAGGATGCACAAGGAATTTTACTAGATCTTGGCATGCAACCAGAAAGACACACAAAAGACTCTTTGTGGTTTAAACCATGGATAGAGGATCACAATTATCCAACATTTGAAGTTGTAGAGGAAGTAGTTGATAATTCTCCACTGGATCATTCCACATCGATATTCCAATCTTCATTTTTTATGGTACTCAATGATAGTGAATTGCAAATGATGGAAAGTAAGTGGAGGCACGAGTTGGATGGAATTTTAGATTTCGTTGATGAAAATGTAAACATAACTACCAAACCAGTGGTGGAGCTCGATGGCAAAGAAACGTACAAATCTTGTTTGGTTAGTCAATTGAATGGAAATCTAACATTATTGAAATATAGATTGACTAAAGTGAGGAATGAAGTATACTTCATGTGAGATGAGAGGGCCCCAAAAAAGGGTGTTTCAATTGGTTTTGAAATTGGATCAGATTGTTGTTTGAGAGCAAGTCTATCCTTGTAGTTGAACGTACTACAAGAAAAGGTGTATCTCAAAGTATAAAAAACGACGTTTCTTGTGGGACTTGGTACATTGGAAGTGTTCAAAGAATAAGAAAGAAGGATGGTAATAGGGTGTTTGATTACCATAATGACAGTGATCATTTTGATAGGCCTGAAGGTGTTGAGGTTCAATGTTGTTGGTACAATAGAATAAAGGGGCAATGCATGTACAAGTATGATTCGATGGGTCATCTATTCATACAACTTGAATCGGTTATAGAAAAGACAAACCTATCATACAATATCAAGAATGACACATACAAGTTAGAAGAAAGTGACCGCAGAATTTATGAGGATTTCATTAAAATTTTAAATAGGGTGAAGTTTTTAAAACATTCTAATTTCTCTTATATTTTCTACTACTAACTTATAGCTTATTTATAAAGTATTAATTTTTTGTATTATCATTGATTTGTTTGTATCAGTTTCATACTCATTTTATACTCGTTGGCTTTGGGTGCAGTGAATGGTTCGAATGGTGAATGGTTGGGATAACTCAATGTGAAGCTATCAATCGTCAAAAATTTCTTTATGCTTTCTTGAAGCATGGTTCTAGAGGGTTCTTGAAATTTTGGCTATCTCAACAATTATTTTTCATTGGTTGGTTATTCATGAACTTAGTCATCATTGGAATTATATTACACATGTTTGGATATGTTATAAACACTTATGGTTCAGTTCTTAAGTCCATCCATGATTCATATTTTTACACTCATTAGTTTTCCCCAATTGGTTAACCTTTTCCTACTCTAGCCCCATATCCTCATGGAGACACTGAACCTTTGGTGTTTGCTGCTCCATATGATAATATTTATGATATATCAGAGTCTTTTCAGCCTCATTTCATATTTGGGAAGGTTCTACATCGGTTTGGAATAAATATATATGATACACATCACCATTTTGCAGCTATACAAGGAACTGATTGTGTTACTGGCTATGTTGATTTTTCTACTCTTTGAAAATGAGTATGCAAATATCTCTTTTCCTCTTCAGATTGTGTTTGTATATTAGATTTTGTTAGCAGCAATTAGCATTCAAATAATGCTCCTACTTCATCAGATGATGAGCTACAAGGAGTCTCTCCTCTTCTTTCTCACAGATTCTACACTCTAGCGCATGATCATGGAGTTCACAATTTCTTCATCAAAATCTTTCACTAGATGCAGTTCATTCATCTCATTCAAGTGAAGATAAAGACATATTGAAGACATGTTGTTCAAATTTTGTTCCTTGTCCTTTCTTGAGGGAGGATTTTCCCTATGTGGTTTTGCTTCTTTCGTTAGTTCTTTGGACAAAATAATTGTAAAGGGTGACTATAGCCGTGTTGTTGGGCCCTATATACACCTATATGCACCTACATGCATCTATATTTCTGATTATTTCATATAACTCCATCATAAAGTCAGACTTGAATGGGGGTGTTGGGATATTATAAATTCACTCCATACTCAGGATAATAATATTTAATTATTATTGATTGATTTCCTACCTACTAGCCTAGATAGTTGGCATCCACTTGCACCACTTGGTCAACACTTGGCATATATACCCAAGGAGCACCTTTATCTTGATTCTGGTTAGATCCTACCTACTTTATTGATTGCCAAATTTAGTAACTGCACCTTCCGGCAGATTCTGTCTTTATCTTGCTTTATTCCAGCATTTTAGTGGATAAGGTAAAGCTAGTCAATTAGGAAACTGCTATTTTTTGTTGCGCATCCTCCATGATTTTCTCTCCAGATTCCAGGATTAGCATGTTTTTCCATCACTCATGACAAATGTTGATGCCCGATTTTGTCATCATTTTTGGTTGATAAATTGTTGTGTCGACATTACTTTTGTCACTTTTTGGCATACTTCTTTCCATTTAGACTATCAATTAACCCAGACTTTTATAGGCTATGGTTTTCAAACAGACCTCCACTTCGACATGCATTCACTCCAAAGATGCACAGTTGCATTCAAACTATCATACAACCCTATGTCCAAACCCGCAGCTTTGTTGGTTGGAATATTCCGAGGCATTAAAAGCAAAAACAGTCTCATGGCTCTGTTGGTCACGTGTTCCCAATGCTATGAGAGCCCTTGTTCTAGAATATTCGGGCTTCTGCTCGCTCAATTCGACACCACGCTCTCTACCCACGCCAAAGGATATCAATGCACCAGCTACTCGCGCGAGGAGAACTAACGCCCAAGGAATGAAGGAGATGGCTTGTGCACTGTCATAAATGTTATGTAATCATTTCTTTAGTATTTAAGAGTTCCTATTATTAGAGCGGTCGACCACTGAAAGGGTCGACCTATTGCTCTATTGTAAAACTATAAAAAGAGGTTTCTGGACGAGAGTCAAAAGCTAGCTAGTCGCAGGCATATAAACTTTGTAAAACTTTGTTCCAAGTTTAATAAAAATTCTATTTCAGCCGTGGATAAATGTTTTTGTCTACTGTGAGTGATTGATTGAATTAGACGCAACCCCTGATTGCTGAGAAGTGCCCCTCAACAACCAGAGGTCTTCTATGTGTATATTTCCGTTATTTCCTTTCATAGATAAGTAGTTTTTTTTTAAATCTTTGTATGTAATTCGATTCTCCTATAGTTGATGTTGTTTTGTCTCCTGAGTATATATATTTTTTGTTTTTAATATAATCTATGTTTTGTTGTTAATATAGTTTTTATTTGCAGAATTAAAGTGACTGGTCGCGCATAGTTACTTCCAGCCTTTCTTTTAGTTTGTTCTCTAGTTTTACATTTGTAATTAGTTAGAGCTTAATTAGTTTAATGTTTCAGGCTTAGCTCATAGTTAGGTTCAATACTGTTAATTCTTCTGTAGCTGTAGATTAACTTCACTTATCTTTTAGTTTTTTTTATTATACAATAGGAAATAATTTCTCTCCTTAGATATAGATTAACATAATTGCTCTTCTGTTATTTCAATTGCTAAATAACTTAGTTACTGTCTTGTTTGCACTATAGCCTCATATTCCTAAACCGGTTAGTGTTAGGATCATTTAGGTTGTTTATTTCGTAATATACATTATTTTTCGCCATCCGGACTGTCATTCTATACTGTCATTCAGACTTTAATATTTCCTGCTTTTTTATTATGCTTGTTTAAAGTTTAGTTTTTCAAGTTTTCGAATTGTATTATTCTCCGTAGTTAACCGATAGTCATATATATAATTAGGACCTTATTTTGAACCACATAAAGTATCCATTAATCTCTATAACTCTTCTTAGCTTTCATTCACTTTTGCCTTAGTTCATTTTCTGAATTGTGTTTCCTTTATCTTTGGTTTCGTAATTAATTACTACTTTAGAACTTCTCAATTTCATTCCTAGTTTAATTCACTCCATTCTCATGTAGATTGATTCTAGGTTAAAGTTGTTAATTTCATTCTATAAAAAGTACATTAGTTCTTTATGGTTTGATCATCATTTCTAGTACAAGTATCGAATTTGTTCTCCTTATTCTGTAGTTGATGATGATGTTCATAGGATCAGATTTAATTCAGAAATAAAATATCTTTATTAAGTTTTCTACTTGCTTCTATATTACATTCCCCATGTCATTTTCCATATGCTTAAATTTCCCTAAAACTTGTATTGATCAGTATACTTCATAAGATATCATAATTGTTTGCATGTTTCTAATCTCAGAATAGTCATTAGACATACATGTTCCTGGTTCCTTGTTAATAAATTAGTTGTTAATTAGCATTTTATTTCAAATATTTAAAGTGTCACTTACTCATCAGTAAAGAGTAGATTACAATGTTTACAATAACCTGTAATTGGAGATTTTTCAGTTTGCATCTCTTTGTAGAAGTTAAGTTAGATTTGCTTCCATTCACTTTCCTTGTTACCTTTGAAAGTCATTTTGATACACCGTCTCCAGTTCCTGTTACATTTGATGCATATCATCAGAATCCTCAAGGAGAATGGAACTAGATAATTCAGCTTAGTTTTGAGTGTTTGTTAAATGCATGTATAGGTTAACTATAGTTTACCTTTGGTCAAGTCTTGTTTCTTAGGGTAGTATTATTTATATCTTTTCAGTTATTGTTCATAGAGTAGAGTAGTATAGATTGATACTACTAAGATCTATTGGTTTCGATCAAGTTTAATTAACTTAGTAGTTGTACTTCTGAAGTTTGAATCAGTTTTTCATTTTGAAATATATTTCGATCTTTTCTTTATTAAAATATTTCTATGACATCCTAGGTACCCTTCTAACTTAGCATATATTTTGTGTCAACTCTAAGTTTACAAACCTCGGTCGATAATTAAATATTTTGGTGAATTCATTAAGACAATAAAATAACCAACAACAACTCAATCATGCTTTAGCTAATTCATGAGGTTCTTTATAGAGTTAGAAAGTGCTTTAGCCACCTATGGGGGTTTATCATTTTTAGTAATCTTGATTTATGAGCTAGAATGAGTTGTCTTTCACCAACTCAATTTTCCTTTATAAGGATGTATTACTATTGTAATAATCATCAATTCATTATTGATCATCAATCAATTATTCATTCTTCACTTCTTCATGTGATTCAGTCTCTTTATTCTTCTCTCTATTTTCCTTTTGCATGCTTGTGAGAATTATCTTGTCGCTAGATCTACATCTTGTGTTTGTTCTTAGCATGAAGGCTCTATTTCTTCATAGCACTAGAGGTGTTATTTCTACACCTAGTAGGGGTTTTTATATTAGGTAGTAAAAAAATATACAAAGTTTTCTATTGCTGTCCTATCACTTGGGAAACTAGACCATTAACAAAAAAGTTCATCATCAGTCTTGATATGTTTTCCCCAACTGGGGATTTCAATGGTCAAAAAATTATACTTCCAATAGTGATAATACAATGTTTCCATTGTATTGTTATGTTATGAAAACAACAACAACAACAACAAACAAAAAATTGGGATCTATATCAAACAATCAAATATGTCTTTTTGTCTTCAAAAAGGATGTTGATTAGGGCCTCTTGTTTGGGGCCTACGTTCTAAACTTCTTCCATGAATTATATTTTTCTAGTTGTTTTAGCAAGAATATTAATTTTTGTATCCATTGTTTTAAGTTGCACATGAATTTCATTAGTTTGTAGTAGAGTCTCACTCTAGGATTGGTTGCATTCGCCTAAAATATACCCGATTAGAAACTTTGTCTACCAGTATAGATTAATAATTTGGTAGTAATGCATCCCAAAGGGGTTGGATCCATTGGTGAAGAGTGAGGAGTTTTCACCAGTGGGAAAGGTTCAATTCCAATGAGGGTCAAACTTGGAGCTATGGAGGCACCTTGAGGTAGTGGTTGAATGTGTGGTTCCACCCATAAAAATTCCATTAAATGATTTCGTGACTCATGGACACATAAGTATATCAAATCCCACACCCATGTCATCCTAACATTTAATTTTTTAGTGTGGGGGAAATGATCAAAGGAAATTGACATTGGTAAAATGGGAGACTATGTATGCTCTGAAAATACATGGGGGGCTTAGGTTACGAGACCTGGAAAAGATGAATTTAGTATGTGGGGAAAAATATGGTTGAAATGGGCTACCCACAGCTCTCAGCCATGGGATAAACTGTGGCACTACAAGTATGTTGTAGGGTGGAAAGGTTCCGAACTTATTCGGTACTTAGAGGACAATCAGGGGTCTCACATATGGAAGATGACAAACTTAGTAAGGAATATAGTACAAGAGAATTGATTTTGGGAAATTCAAAATGGGGAGCTAGCCCTATTTCGTGAAGATTATTGACAACAATTGTCGTCTATTGGTTAATTGCTGGATGTTCCCTGCCTTAAGTAGGAATGTATAGGGCATGGAAAATTAAGGGTCATTGAATTTTGGGGGGAAGCGGCTGGTAATATATAATTTGTAAAGTTCCTAAATCAGAAATCAAGCTCACTAACTCTGTTGCGATAAATTTTAAACAAACTTTAAGATAACTAGCTGATAGGTGGGAAATTAGTAGGTTGAGGAGAGAGTAACTAGATTTAAAGGTGGGATCAATAAGGTAGGGAAGGATATTATTTGTTCAGGTTCCTAAGCACCTGGATGTTGGGAACATTTAGTTTTCTAACATCGGCTCCGCTAAAGTCTACTTCCAGGCTTCTGGGAGTCCCAACCGGTGCAAATAAAATTCCTTACTAGTAGTTTCTATTAACACCAAAATTTGTTCACCTATCTCTCTATGGTCTAAACCATAAATATACATCATATTCCCACCATTATTTCCTCCATTTTGATGTTCACAACTATAACTCCACCAAATATGGTCCAAAAAATTATAATTCCTTCCCCATAAATGAAATGAAGTTGAGCATTTATTGTGATTTATCCCCACTCTCTCGAAAAAGGACCAAAAAACCCTAAAAATGAGAATGGGTAAAAAACCATAGATAAATACCATGCACAATAAAATACCATGGGTAAAAAAACCTTGGACCATCCTATAAATACTTTTTGAAGGTCTCACCATAAACACTTTTTGGCCATTCTAGAAACACTTTTGAACTTTTAGTCACAATTTTTCGTCATATTTTCACCTTTCTCCATTATCATCACACTTTGCCATATCATTCCCATGGTGTATGTTGAGATTGCTCCATACCCATTTGGATCCATTCCCCCTATTTGAAAACCACTAGTGGAGTAGACTGGAGATCCAAACCGTGGAGCCGTGGGACCATTTCCTCGGATGGCAGCAGTGGCCCACTTCAAAGAAAGGTATGAATATTGTTGTTACTTTTTGTTAGTTAGATAATAAAATCAAAATTATAAAAAATATTTATTTTCTTTCTTATTGTTAGTTATTGCTATAAGTCGAGGTTGAAAGACACTTCGCACCATTGAACTCTACCCTGCGATTTGATTGATCTAGGGTAGGTGCTTTTGCATGTGGTAGGGGAGAAATCCCCACTGTAGTTTTAGAGACTCCACTCGGTCGATCCTTTCAGATCTTTATTTTTCCAGGTGTTTGTAGTACTTTGTTATCCTTTGGTACCTTCAGTCGTCACAGATGTGCCCCCATTGCGGCATATCCGAACCCGTCTTGCTTCCGTGCTTGTCCCTGGCCCAAGTCGACAACATTTTAAAAAAAAATTCTTAGTTTCGATCGGATTGCACTTATTCGACAGAAATATGCAACTATGTCACACCTTTTTTCCCGATAAGCACGAACTAGGTTGTGCCTTTTGCCTTGATAAGTGTTATATGGACTAGAACTCCGTATCGCACTTGTCCTGACTCTTGGAGTGACCCTGGTCGCTACTGTGACCTTGTTTTGTGTGACCTGTCATGTAAAAACACCTATTTTTTGCGACCTAAGTCTTATGAATGATTTGTATCCTGATTGTGACTAGTTCATAGTCCCATGCAACCCTGATCACTCCTGTTCCACCGACAGGTGCGACCTGCAGTTTTTCAGTCCTTTTCAGTGTTTGAGATCCTTGTTTCAAATCCTATGTCTGTGTTTTACCCCTTCCTGACCTGTTTCTATCTAAATCTGATCCATTACAACCCCTGATTCATTTTGTGGTCCTATTTTGCGGTCCCCTTGAGTCTAGCTTAGTATTTGAGACCCCATGTGTGTTTCCTACATCTTGATCAATTCCTTATGTGCTCATTAGTTGTGTGTACTTTATTTTCTGGAAGAATTAGTTATGATTTTGCATGATAATTTATTGTTATTTATCTTCATTTTTGCGTCTTGGCCATGAGATCGTTGGGGTTTATACACATCACTTGCACACATCTCATACCTTAAAAAAAATGCTCGATTCATGACCCCAAGATAGCCTAAAAATTATCTTAATACAACCAACATTGTAACCTAATTTGAGGACCAAAACAATCATGTAGCTAAGTTAGGACATTAGGGATAGGAATCCAAACAACACCCCTCTTTCACTTACATTTACAACATAACTGTTGTCCATTAGGGGACCAAAATACTCTTGTACTTTTTGACACAGTCACGACCAATCTATCGGAGACCCCCCCCAACTAATCGGGAGCCTAGCCACAACGAAGGGGTTCTAGAAGTCAGGGTGGAATACCCCACTCCATTATGCACTGAGTGGCTAACCCTTCATAGTCCTCCTCGTGCATGCCAAAGTATACCGGGTGTCGAGGGCCAATAGGTTGAAGTCCCAGCAAACCACTCTAGATGTGTCATGAATGAGGTAGCCTAGGTGCCATTCTATCTAGGTCTCTTTTACCCCAGGTCCCTCTCGGTAGTGAGATTCTCTTAGCCTATTGTTCTTCCATTTTGTATAGTTTGACTAGGATTTCATCAACCTGTAGAGGATACGATTTGTGAGGGGCTTCCAACTTGTAGCTAGGATTTTTCTTGCACTCATACCCCATAGGTTAGTGATTCATTCTTTCTAGGTAGTGCTGCTTGTTGGCTTTCTGGCCACTCTATTGTAGACTCACCTCCTGTAACATGCTGTTGCACTTTGTTTTTCGAGCTTGCTTTTTGTCCTATGAGCCACCATTTGTATGCTCTCCTTCTACACACTTGGTTGTGGTTGGGTATTTGAGCCTACTTTTGACACTCTTACGCCTACATTCATTATACAACACACTACCTTGTCATCATAGCTCCACTACACTACTCACATAGGCTTAGGGGGCATACCCCTCAGTTTGGTTCCTTGAATCGTCACTGTCGAATCCATATTCGACATCATTCACCATCTTCGGAGCCATATACGGCCTTTGATTCTGATTTAGATTCCTATCAATCCAAACCTTCCTTGTTCACTGGCCCATCTAGCCCCATGGTTGGTGCACCTACTAACCCCTTTCAGGGGGGATGGTTGATAGTGGGCTTGTGTCTGTTCCACTCATCATTCTAGGTATCCCTTCCATTGGACCCACAGGTCCTTGTCCTAGTGGGCCCTTTTCCATTGCATACACTACTTTTGGTCTACTACCCACTAGTGGTGGCCCCACTCAAGCCACCTTGGTTCCTACCATACCACCATTCATGCATGGGGGCAGTGGCCCTTCCACATCCATTCTGACTATTCCTACCACCCCAATGACTACTCCTACTATCAGAATTCAACCTTACCCACCCCCATTTACCCATGGAAACTACATTCCTGCTGGTTTCGGCACCATCATTGGCCCTTCTCGATACACTCTCAGTTCAAGTCTACCTTTTATGGCTAGTCTCAACCTGCCCGATTTGGAACGGTTGACCAATGACCCCATTCATCATAACCCATTATGGCCTCCCATGCCTACCAAACTCCCCTCAGACGTCCCTAATTTTGAGGGAAAGGTGGGAGAATGCCCCCAAAACCATATTATGTCATTCCACTTATGGTGTTCATCTAATAGCATAGTGGATGATTCTATCTGATTGTGGTTGTTCCAGCGCACACTCACAATTGTTGTGGCCAAATAGTATATCGAACTGCCTCATGCCACCTACTCAAAATTTTCCTCGTTAGCCTTGATGTTTCTCCAGTATTTCCAGTTATATGTTCGATATGATGAGGGTGTGGAAATTCTATTATCCTATAGACAAAAGAAAACTACCCATATCACTGATCATATCCATGAATGATGTCATTGTCATAGCTTGTGTAAGATCTAGTTAGATGATAGGATTTTCCTAGATTGGTTTCTTAAAACCTTACTCCCTCCCATCACCAAGGACATTGCAACTGAGCGCCCACAAATGGAGGATGAAGCCATCATGAAGGCACAACAATTTGATCTCATATACACTCAATCAGGTTATATGTATACTATTATACCCGATGCTCCCTATGCTAGCTCCTCACGTCGAGATGCGCTGGGGGAATCCCATGCTGTTGATGGAATCATTGGCTCTGTTACTCAACATCCCCACTTTTACACGACCTATCCTTCGATGCCACCCCATTTTGGTAACACCCCTAGTGTTTCCCAACCAGGTTATGCCCTTGATTTTTCATGCGTAACAGATCAGTCTGGAGTCACACCTTCCTATGTGCCTCCTGCACCAGTTCCTCATGTTCATTGACCGAATTGCTCGACACACTTGTGTAATTTCCAGACGGGCGAATTTACAGCCCCCTAGATGCCCCTTCCTATTACCCACCACATATGAAACCTACTCCTACTTTAGCCCTGAATCCTCCTTGTCCTCAGGGACAGGTCTACGCACACCAGAACCTCCCTAATCAACCTGCTCCCAATAACCAACAAGGTAGGGAACAAATAAGAGAGGTAGGAATCGAGGAAACAACCAATCTCCAGGAGGTGGCCAACAACCCAATTCTTTGAAAAATAATAGATCCAACCCCCTGCATAGAATCCCCAGCATCCCCCTAGACCCGGGAAGAACCCACAATGCACCATTTGTAACACTTACGACCATTATACACATCAGTGTCCTCACATAAATCGCT
This sequence comes from Pseudotsuga menziesii, assembly GCA_001517045.1. Classification (NCBI taxonomy): domain Eukaryota; kingdom Viridiplantae; phylum Streptophyta; class Pinopsida; order Pinales; family Pinaceae; genus Pseudotsuga; species Pseudotsuga menziesii. Next base: position 99,253 of record LPNX011209547.1, on the reverse strand, counting down.
TCCACCATTTACTCCAAACTGATAATCAACGTGACCCCAATGTAGCTGCTTTAGCTTATCCAAACCCAACACTACCATGTCCTCCACCTATGGTGCTGCAAAAACCCCTACCAAATCAAGGAATGGTTGCAACCCAACCCTTGGTACCTCAAACTCTCACACCCACTTCTGCGAGTCAATCCATTGATCTTGGTGTCCATCACCTTATGATGTTATCGTCTGATGTCAACTTACAGACTTGACAAAACTAGTATGGCTCCAGCATGGAAACCGTGAATCCCTTCGTAGCATCTAACTTCACCACTCTTGATATGTATTTTTATTTTCCAAGACCCCCCATGGACAGGACTGCCAAAGTCCCGCGGTTCCCTTTGCATTGTTTCGCAAACAACTCCACTACTAGAGTCGTGCTCAACTATAGTATAGTCGATGACTTGGCCTAGTCCCTCTCGACCATGTCCGCTTTGGAATTTCTTAAAACTTGTCCTTCACAATGCAAAGCATTGTTATCTGCGTTAGGTGCTGTTGATCCCTATGATTCCAGGTTGATCACTTTCAACTTGGACCAAGGAGAACCCCGGATTCCATCTTCTGTCATCTTCCAAGTTCTGGTCATGATTGAAAATTTGGTTATTCATCGATGTATTATTGATGAAGGGGAATCCACCCATGTTATGTCAACCTTTGCTTGGAAGAAACTCACATTTTGCACCCTTCAACCTTCTTCCACCGCCCTTCGCACCTATGATGGTCATGCTGCTCAACCCCAAGATGTCTTCACAAACGCCCCTATTGTGTTAGATGACAAAACAATGTTGATTGACATTGAGGTTACAATGCCCAACTCGATTCCAACCTCCTCCTAGGATGCAGTTATATGTATGCAATGTGAGTCGTTTCCTCTATCATCTTTCGATTCTTGATGTTTCCCCATGATGGGAAGATCGTGACCATTGAACAATTGAAGTACTATGATCCAAAAGGACCAACCACACTGAAGCACATCCTCCCTATTATCGACACTACCATCGACATCATGTCCCTACCTTCCCCATTTGACGTTGGCCTAGGATTATTTTCAAACGCTCCTACGACATACACCTTTTTTTCCTTACCACCTCCTCCTTCAACGAATGATATATTGGATCATGTGCACTATCACATCTTGTAGCATTACGACCTCATCACAACCTTAGTTGCAATCTCAATTGCAGCCTTTGGGGAAATATTGGGGTTCTTTCCTTATCCACATGATTCCCTTCCTCTTTCCAACTTCTGGCATCGTGAGTAAGCCCATCATGGCTACTCTCAACCTACTTGGTTTCATTTTGGATATTCCTGTGTGGTATCTGGATCCACCTACCCCTCGCCTGACTCCCTAGATCGTGTTGACTCTTATCAAACCTATTGAGACAATGTCACACCCACCTTCTGGTACAAAAATGATCGCTTCTATCTCTACTTCTCATCCTCCTCCTTCCATGAGTACTGGGGGAAAAACACCCAAAGAAATGACAGAACCACATCCTCCTCTGTTGGGCTAAGAAAAGTGCACAAGGAAGAATCTGCCATGCAAGCGCAAGAGGAAAGGCGGGCATGTGATGGAGAACAGTAGGAAAGGGAAGAAGTGTGAGCGCAGAGTAGAGGAAGCTGTGACAAGGAAAGGCAGATCCAAGGTGGTGGAAGAAGTAGGTAGAAGAGTTAAAGCAGAACATGTGCAAGTCAAGGAAGGCTACAGAAGGATGAACCAACATAAAATCAAGGAAAGTTTTGCGACTAGTTACGACCTAGACAGATAAACTGAAAGACATTTCTGCGGCTAGTTATGGCTGTGGTTAATGTCATGCAGGAATTTTGTGGCTAGTTTGGCCTGTCATCAATACAATTGCAGATATTTTGTAGCTACTTGCATCTATAATAACTAAGTAGTACTCAGTCGACCTTGCGCAGTCCTGTAAATACTATAAGTAGAAGGAACCCGCTATGTATAAGGGTTAGATTCAATATTGTTGATCAGTTAAGTTCGGTAAGTTAGACGCAGTTAGGGGTAGAAATGTTGTTGACTCAGAAGAGGAGTCTAGTAGAAGTAGAAGGTTGTTGAGCCGCAGATCTGAAGCTGAGTGCGTAGGCTGTTAGTAGAAGTAATATGCAGCTGAGTGCACAGATAGTTAAGTAGAAGAGTCGATCCAGGCTATGTTCGAATCGGTAGGAGTAGATAGAAGCAATAAGCCAGAGAGCATGAGCGAAAGAAGATTGAGTCCGATAGACATATCTTAAGAATAGTATGTAAGTCGCATACTGCAAGGTGTTACCTATATTTCTCATGCCAGATGAAGAGACCTTGGTGGTTTTTCCCAGATGGGTTTCCACGTTATTTCCTGTGTCTAATGAATGAATGCCGTCGTCAAATATTGGATGTTATGTGAATGTTTGTTTGGTTTATATTGTTACAGTTACTGTTGAATGTATGTCGCAATATTACCAATAAGTGAATGAATGTTTGAATGTTTAAATCATTGTCGACATGTATGTATGATTTCATGGTTAAATCTGCTAAGTTATAATATAAGTCACACACTATTCATTATAAGTATGGACTCAACTGCGCTGCGTAGTTGCACCAGTTGTTAAGTGGTTTAAGAACAACGTTGTGTCGTGTGTCGGTTGTGGCACATATTTCACCTCTGTCGCATAGTAATAGACTCCAACCTCCTATCTCTATCAAGCACCTTGGTTGAGCACTAAGGGACTATACTCCGTCACCAATTGTGGAAACATGGTTATGGTAGTTACACATTAAGATATCTTGGGTGAGACTGCGCCTGCCTCGTGGGTGTTGCCGACCGAGCTTGCTCTGTCGGGCTGATGTCTTGTGGTGTTTTGTTGGTATTGTGTTGTTGTTGAACCTAGGGTCGAGATAAGAAGGAATATTTAGGCCAACAAATGGTTCCGTTGCTGGGATCGTTAATAATTTGAGTTGAGGGAAATGTTGTGGCATCTGACAAAGAATGAAATAGAGGACTGGTTGGAGTCTAAGATGCTAGAATTCACGCAAGGAGAGAGTGCAGGAAACTGGTTAGACTGATACATATATTCTGACATTCATGAGATCTTCTTTGCAGAGTTCCCTATTGTGCTGCACGAGTGGTTGTCAATATTGGTGACTAGGTAGACAAATTTGTGGAGAAGAGAAGTGGTTGAGTGGAGCGATCAGTTGGTTCATGAGATAACTAGTGTAAGTGACATCATCTCTAGAGATGTTGACTTTTTGGTTGATAGTATTTTGCAAGGGTATATTACTGAGTTTGCAATAGAGATTATAACCTCATATTGTGAGGTTGAAATAAATTTTTTCCAAGGACCACGAAGAAGATATTTGATATCTATTGGCACATGGATAAAGATGCTAGTTTATGAGAAGGGCATCTTGCAATTTAGTAGTTGAGCCGCATATCCAAGGAGAGGGGATATGTCGCAGACAATTTGTAGAAAAGATGGAAAATGGTGAGATGATATGTTCCCTGGAATTATAGAACCTGAACTAGAAGTAGGATTCATAAGGAGTGGAAGGAGATTCAGGTTTGGGAAAAGGAGAAAGACAAGTCCTATTCTGTTCGAAGAAAGTGAGCATGAACTTCAACCACAGTTGGACGAAGGGTCTTGCGATGAAGAGGAAGAGTATCAACCAATATATGAAGCAGAAGAGTCAACAAAATTTGTGGAGACACCAAGATTAGGGCGTGACTACATCACACCTGGAGTATCGCGAGAGGAAATGTCTAGAGCCTCATCTCCTGAAAGAGTTGTTAATACTGATAGTGCTAGTACTGTGACTAGTGCACAGGAAGGTACACCTCCACTAGAGTATTCATCAGATAACCCTCATGCCAACTCAATGGTTGAGGCAGATATTAGACTACCCACATTCAATGGGAATGGAGCAAAGGATGCAGAGCACCATTGGTTCCTCTGTGAAGTTGTGTGAATGGTTCACCTCATTCATAATGCAACCTAAAGAAAGCGCAGATGATCATGAATCTCAGGGGTCACGCGCTGGATTGGTTTATGAAGTTTTATGTAGTACCTCCAGGAACACCATAGAAAAACCTTGAAGAAATACAACTCGCAATGATATGTGAGTTCAGAAATATTAAATATGAGTCATAGTGTATCACTGAGATCAAGGAGATAAAACAAGCATTGGCAGAATCCGTATGGGAATTTGACCAGCGGTTTAAAACTTTGATGGCCAAAGTAAGTTTCCAGATGTCGGATGTGTAGCATAAAGAGTGGTTTATTTCTGCGCTATTACCACACATCCGAGGCCCATTGATGCAACAAAATATTAAATCATAGATAAAAGCACTAGAACTGGCGATGAAGCTAGAAGCCTCACCAATTGACGATGGTGCCCCTAGAATGGTGTAGATTCAGTCGCAGTTGGCTAATCTGATGATACAACTTCAAGATATCAAGAAGGGAAAGGAATCGCACGAAGACTTATGGTGTACAAAATGTAGAATGGATGGACACACCAAGGATAATTGTCCAACCTACATGAACTATATCTCATCGGGTGCACCAAAACCATTGAGTGCCCACGAACTACCCTGGTGCCGCATATTCTAGTCGAGAGGACACCGCGACGATGAGTGTCTATCCCTGCAAAAGATTGTAAGTACCCCAGAAATCCTTTTCTATAAATTTTGTAAGTCAGTAGGCCAATCCTTGCAGAGCATACCAACTCTTGAAGGATTGCGGAGCATACCATCTCTTGAAGGAAAAGACGGTCAACACCTACTTGATGAAGAATGATGGGAAACCTCATGTTGAATCAATGCAAGTATCCTATCAACCTGCGCCATTCCCACCCAATCAATATCAGAACCAGTATAAGCCATAGTATGTGCCATAGAATCAATACCAGCCACAATACCAACATAATCAATACCCCCCGCAACAAGCACACCCACAGGGAAGGGGATGTGGAAACTTCAGAGGTCGATGAGGAGGAGGATTTGGAAGAGGAAGAGGTGAGGTTACATGCTATAACTATGGAAATCTGGGTCATTATGCTAGAGATTGTTAGGAACCCACAAAGACATGCTCATATTGTAAACTACAGGACCATAATGTAGAGAAGTGTCCATAGTTGATTGTGAAGTGGCAAGCTAGGACCATTACAGGTCCTAACCCTGTGCAGAATCCGAACCTGAATCCAAATCCTATCTTGAACATGTAGATGATTGCTGTTGATCCAAGAGAGCCAAGTGTTGTTGTCATAATATGAGGAGGTGCTACGATTGGAGCTGATCAGGATATACCACAAGAACAAATGCAACCGTAGGTATAACCCATGACGTAGAAGAAAGTATCATTTGATGTTAAAAAAGAGAAGCAAGTATTTTTGGACATGCAACCAGAGTTCGTAGATCAAGAATAACCATCGACGTTAGGTGAAGTCAGAGATATTCCTAAACGCTTCCAACAGTTATTCCAGAAACAAATCCTGAAAAAGGTTAGTAAGCTCAAATCATTTCTGTCAAGTTTCTTAGTGCTAATTTAGGATAAAGATGATGTCGCAGAACTACAAGCACTGATAGAAGAAACCCCAGAAGAGTCGCAACCATAAAGGAGAGTTAAGCAGCTTAAAAAGAAGTTTAAAACTAGGCATGAGTTAAGAATGACTACGCAGATAGGTGACTACGACTTGGATTACATCATTTTAGACATAGGCTCGAACGTCAATATTTTGACACAATAGACCTGGGAAAGTATGGGTAAGCCGCACTTGGACTGGTCTCTTGTCCAGTTACGACTTGAAATTTAGGAAAAGGTCCTACCAATTGGTCGGTTGAGTCAAGTACCTATTGACATTGAAGGGTTGCGCACATTTGCAGACTTCGAATTCATTAATATCGTCGATGACATAAAACAATATCCCGTGCTGCTAGGGATAGATTGGGTCATAAATATTCAGACCATTATAAATTTCAAGAAAAGGATACTCTCATTAGAGGACAACGAGATGAGGGTAGTGTTGTCCATTGATCCATTGGAGGGACAAAGATACATCGAGCCTATCTACAATGAGGGTAAGGGTGATTATCTTGACCATATATACAATGTCACTGCTCTACAAGAAGATTATATTAATCCGATAACAAATGGAAACCTGAGCTAGAGGAGTGCTAGTTCATGCACATCCAACTTAGGAGAGGCCTTGGAGAATTGGAAAAATTGGTTGAATGAGGAGATGTGTGAGAATCACAAGGTCTATACGAAGGGGGGAGAATGAGCTACGAGAGCTACCCACCTATGAGGGCTGACCCAACCTTGCGACCTTCCTACATGAGTTTGAAGGACTCGTAACAGAATCACAATGATTGTCTGTGTTAGACCATGTACTAAAGGCTATGCCCGCTAGATGGTGGGGTACGCACAAGCAGTCCATATCAGAATGGCCATAGTGCAGAAGATTGATGGAAGTCAGATTTGGTGAAGAAGTCACCATTGCGAGTCACAATTACATAGGACTTTTAAACCCTGTCGAGCACATAAATCAATGTCGCACTGCATTTGCAGAATACTCGCGTCAGGAATGGGTCCATAATTTCATTCACACATTGGAAATGACACCCCGAAGCTGGTATACATCTATGGAGTTGCGACAAGGAACTCAAGATTGGGAAGACGTAGCTAAATAGTTCACGCACACATTTGAATTTGCTGATGAGCAACCTATAGTTGATGATGTGCTTCAAACAATAAAGGATAAAATATTTGTTGAAATCCCTGTCGAAGGGGAGAATTCCCACCTGTGCAGCATGACCATCCAAAAATGGATGGCCTGTTACAATCTAGCTGAGGACCCAGATGATGATCCAACTAACATAAACATACCAGAATAAGAGGGTGCATGCGTAATGGAAGGAAGTGGTATTTCAAGCAACCAGTTCCTCAAGCACTAAAAATAAAGAAAGTAAACATTGGGTCACCAGAGAACCCAAAGTTTTCCAATATAGGGGATTATTGGGATGAAGAGACAGTCCCGAAGATCACAGACTTGCTACATGAGTATCAGGACCTATTTCCTACCAATTTCTCAGACATGAAAGGAATAGTTAGCGACCTGGGAGAGATGAAAATACCCCTGAGACCAGATGCTAAACCCATTAAGTAGCGACCTTATAGGTTGAAACCAAGATATAAAGAAAAGGTAAAAGTTGAATTGGATCGCATGCTCTATGCAGGAATTATTGAACCTATTGAGGAATTAGAGTGGATCATCCCTATAATGATCCTATTGTGGCCTGGAAAATCCCAGGTAAATATAGTAGGGATTCTCACCAATAAACGCTCCTAAGTACCTCATTATTGTTTGATATAGGGAATCCGTACACTTTACGGTCCGGCTACTGTAGGCCAGGTAACGGTTTAAGCTTGCTTGTACCGGTTGCGGCCTGGTACGCCATTTAAGTATATTTTTTAGTTTTACTTTATATGTGATATGCAAGTTCCTAGTATAAGTGAAAATGATAGAGACAATAAAGAGTTCACAATGTGATGCGCACGTTCTTACCTCTCGTCTGATTACCCCTTTTTGCTTCTAAATCACAAACAAATGACAACTATGCTAAGCTAGCTAATTCTATCTAACCTATCCCTAGGGAGAAAGATTATATTTAATGATGAGTAATGTACTGTAAAACATTCATAAAGAATATTACAGATAGCTGTTCATAGTTCAGAATACATGAATACACGTAGAAAGATAAAAAAAGAGATAACTCATTGTTAGTTAAAACATTCATTACTCAATATACTGCATAAGTTTCATAAAAATAACAGAAAATCATTCATAACATGGAAGTAATTCATAAGTCAAAATGATCTCACAGTTCGTAGAATAAGCTGAAACATAAATAATTTGACATTCAACCAATCTACAACATGCATTTGAAACTTCATAGCCCCTTCTCAAGTAGAAACTATGACTTTCTTTATTATAAAAGGAAATAGTTCTTCTTACAATAAAATTCACAAAAGATAGCATGGAAAAGTCCTTATAACATCTACTTCAGCTCTATTTATACAAAAAACAAATTGACTCCTAAGTTTCCCCCAACCTTTTGGGCTTCCTCGACTTTTCCTTTGCAAAATTTCATCCTTTAGTGCATGCACTTAGAAAGGAATAAATACAAAATATTAAATAATACTCAGTTTGTGAATAAGACAAAACTAAGTGGGCCCAGTTGGTGTCTTGACAAAAAATTTCCAAGCTTGTGCTTGTTCACTGATGACCTGGTATTCTACAGGTTCCAATACACGAACTGCCACCTCATGCTTTGGCAGTTGAGACTAGATTTCCTTCAGCTTGGGTGTACTCTGACTCAAAGATTCTTCCAACAAGAGTTTGTGGCCTGATGTTTGTATAATACAAATCTTGATGTATTCCTCACTAACAGCTTTGAGCTTGGATATGCTTTCTTCTCCCTTTTGCAACCTGTCTTGCAAGTTCTTCAGATGTTCTTCCCTGATTGGGAAAAATTGATCTGGGGAGGCTGTTAGAATAATGCACTGATTGTGAACCAAATTTATGCCTTTGTAAAATTCAACACACTTTTCAATAGTTTTCTCAATCGATGTGTTTAATCTGACTGTTGTTCTACACCCAAAATTCAGTATGGCTACCTCCATCTTAAGACTTCCTGCAGATTTCTGAGGCATGTTAGCTGGAAAAGTCGAATGGGTTCCTATCCATGCTAACGATTTTTCACAAGCTCTACCACATCTGGTAATCTTCTCTGGAATTCTGATGAGTTGAGTTCTAGCTCTTTCAATCTGAACTCAATTTGTTTAACTCTATACATCTCCCCTGTAAGGCTCAGCAAAACCTGATTTATCTCTTTTTGTAGCATTGAGGCTTGATTTTGGAATGGAGTGATGTCCATCTATTTCTCCTTCACCACTTGCAGTAGTTCTCTGAATAAAAGGTTCTGAGCTTCCAGCTCCTCTACTCTTTTGCTCACTGTATTTCCTTTCTGTACTGCTTCCACAAGCTGCTTCTCAAGGTCTTTCTTCTCTCCTTGAATAATACTTATTGATAATACCAAGGCATCCTTGTCAGATTGCAGAGTTTGGCATGCCTCCTTTGACTTCTCAATCTCACTGATAATATCTTGATGCTTCCTCTTCAGACTTTGTCCCTTGCCTCTTTATTTCTTCAGAGTTTGCTTCATTTGAACAATATTCTTCTTATATTGTTCTAGATTAGTCATAATTTTATCAACATTATCTTCATTAGCAAGGGATGAGGCTACACTTGGCCTTGCCATAAGTCTTGGATCTTTGTTAGTCCCGTGAACAATTTTTTTCTCAGTCACCATGAATTCCTGCTTTTCCCCGGTGTCCACTTTCTTCTCAGTTCTCATGACAATTCTTTTCTTATTCTTGTCATAAAAAATGGTATTTAAATCAACCACCTACTACTCTTGGGCTGGGATAAAAGGGATTAGTTCAATCCTTAATGTTGGAGCTGAATCCCCCAAGGTCGTGCTGCTAGATGGAACATATGATCCCAGCAGATCATCATAAGACTGAGTCTACTCCAAATTTGCATGATCTTGTTCCTCCTATTCTTTTCTCTATAACTCTTCAGTTGCTCTTTCTGCCTAGTCCCTTTCTCTGTCAGCTGCTTCCAGTCTCAACCTTTCATCCTCTTCTTGCTTTTTCTGGGACTCTTCTTCTTGATTCTTTTTCTCAGTTTCTTCTTGATTCTTTTTCTCAGCTTCTTCTTGATTCTTTTTCTCAGCTTCTTCTTCTGCTAACCATTGTTCTGGTTCTTGTGATAGTCTGAGTGCCTCCTCTTCCCTTTTCTTAGCAGCTTCCTCCTCTTGTTTCTTCTACTACTCAATAGGTTTTCCCCTTCCACCTACGGTCGTTATGTTTTGCTTAAATATTTTCCTAAGGGCTCTCATATTTCAAGCATTGCGGAATATTTCCTCATTTTTATCCCAGTAGTTTGCGTACTCAAAATTTACTCCTGCCGTAGCACAATAATTAGCAACTTTATCCTCAGAATCATTCCTATGAAAACTTATCTCTCCAAAATGGAAGTACTCTAACTCCTTTACAAACTCTGGTGCACTCTTCACTTTGGAGAACTTATAAATTCCTATGTAAAATGAGACTGGGGGGTATATAGCCTTCTTCTGTTCAAACAGGAAATTACCAACACGATCAATGTAAAGTTGCCTCACTACTTCCTTATGAATAACATAATCCGTAGTGTATTTTGGCAAAAGAGAAGGGGTCCTTGTTACACCAAACATCCTTAGATATAGACCTTCCTCTGTCAGGTAATAATGACCATTATCCTGTACAACATTCAAGGTTTCTTCAAACATGCAATCACACTCAACAAGGAATATTAATATGTATAGTGGCATTATGAAGTCTTCACAAATACTCTTATAGTGATTGAAATATTTGTGTTCCCACAACAACTGATATGCAACATAGACAGGAGTCTTGGCCTTATTCCATTGGAACTTTAGAGCTGAGAACGACTGTGTGCACAAATACAATCGATTAGAAATGAGCTCATATAGAACTCTGATTTCTTTTGCGAGACTCCTCCCAGTGCTGCAGTTATGCATGAGGACAAACTGTTAGACACTATATTGGCCCAGTTAAAAACGGTGCCTTAAGTGGCCACAAAAAAGATTACGGGTACCCAACTCAGTTTGTAATTCTTTCCATTTGCTCTTCCAAAGATCCTATTCAACATCAATGCTATCAATCTATAGGGAGTATGAAGGTTTGCAGTTTCATATTCCCCGGAAGGCCTTGTATGAATTTTTTTTCCGGGAACCATCATTCTTTTGACATTGTCCAACACATCTAGATTAAGGTCCTTTAACCATCCTTCAGTTATATAAGTCTGGGGCATGGGTAACTTATAGGCCTGAGCTACATAAGCTGGGCTATAAGAATCATAACCCTGTCCTTCAGTATTAGACAAAATCATTTTTGTTACATCATCCCTCGGGAGGATCCAACCTATTACTTCTGAACATGGAAAAAGTTTTGGACGCGTGGAAACCTTCATGATTATTGACCTCTCTATATTGGCATATATTGGTAAATATTCCAATCCTGTATCTGTGACGCTTCGATTGGTGATCATTCGGTATATTCCCCCCTACTTGTACTTAGGTTCGATGCCCATGACAATTTTGATATCTTCATATATAACTTCAACTTGGGTTATGATCTCTATCTCTGGATCTTCGTCGGCAGCTTGCACCTTCTTCTTCTATTTTTTAGGCATGTTTCTATATGAATGACGAGACTGTTTTGATCATACAACAACATGTTAGATTCAATCTATTCCAAACATATAACTGCAATTCGATAAACTCTACATTAAACAAAAAATTGATTTTAACCAGAAATTTATTTACCAAATCATCATGATGCATAATGACTTAAACTCATGTGTCTACCCTAAATGTGCTCTCTTGAAAAGGAAAACACACAACATGATTAAAGCTTTCTAGGGGTGGATTGGACAAGGGTCACTGGCAGGTACTCTGCTGCACTGGTCCTTAGGCTCTCACCACGGTAACACATTTCCCTGAGCATACCAACGTCAACAATGTTGACAAAAAAGGAACAACTTGGTGCTTCCGAGGGAAGAAAAACCTCATGGATAACCAGGTTTTTCACCCTAGAAATCCCTCCCACAACATTCCAGAAAAATGCCTATTCTGACCAGTCAATGACCGCAATCTTACCACACTCTGATTAATGAAACGAGGGAGTGGTGCAGATGGCGAAACGCTCATCTGCCCACTGCCCTCCTTCTACGAACGACTGTCAGGGAAGTTTTCATGGCAGGATCTGGGAAAACAATGACTGGGGTAGGTAAAATAAATGGCGGCCCTGGCTAACAAAAAAAAATCAATGCTTCACAATAATATCGACCCCAACGTTTAAATACCCTTTGCAGAAAAGATACCAAACCTAACCCTACCAAGCCGTTCCATAAAACCCACCAAGTAATAGGACAAGTAATGAGTGAGATCCTACCTGGATTGTTGATATGACTTGGAAAAAAGAGTGATCTCTGTTGGCTAAACTTGCTCAGTCGACTGACAGCTCCACAGACTCCGAATGGCCAACAATAACTATGAAATATCCCCTTACGGGCTTAACTAGGCTTAAATGAGGGTGAGCATAATAAAAAGACTCGGGCGAGAAACCCCGTTAGCACCAAAATCATATTGGAACTGATCCCGTGAGCGATTGCGAGCATTTCAAATGGAAGAAAAGAATGGGCTCGATGTCGATCGGGTGGTTAAAAACTAATATGCCAAGATGGGTAAAAGGCTTTAAAATTTGAATCGGTAATACATACCACTAAAACCCGCACCGACATCGGAGCAAAATTCGGGAAGAACATCATCTATTCATCATACTGTAGATCCGAAGCATCGGCAAGGAAAACTTCATTAGGCTTTCAGAAAAATCAGAAACAAACAACCAAAATGACGTGTGAGAAAAAACAAACTCCTCTGTGGCCATCGGAAAATGAAACAACAAAAATTACCTGATGCATCAAAAGGACTTCTGATAATCGATCGGGAAACATCGAAAAAGGTTTTTCGATACCATAGACCAAGGTACATTCGATGTATTGAGAATTTTTTTGCAATACTTTTCAGAAGCATAGGACACAATGAATCGGCAAGCCTTCGAAAAACCTCTTCTGATATGTCGGATGAACTTCATGAATTCATCCGATGCATCAGGTAGCAAAAAAGAAGCTTTTCTTTTGCAAAAAAAAACTAAGTCATGAAGCAATTCTCGTAAGGCAAAGATAAACTTTCAAATCTTTTCTAAACTAAAAGAGAAGGGGGCCCTAAAAAGTAATTTTTTTTTGGGATAATAGTTGCAGCAGCAACAAATCCAGGATAAGAAAACCATAGGTGAAGTCTAGATCTGTGTCGACCTAAGGAAGATGAATGATGCATGCCTGTACGATCCATTCCCAACACCATTTACAGATGAATTACTATAAAGCATCGGAGGACAAGAGATGTATTCATTCCCTGATGGCTTCTCTGGATACCATCAAGTTAGGATCGCGAAGGAGGATTGCAATAAAATGACCTTCGCTACAGAATGGGGATGCTACCAGTGTACGGTAATTCCCTTTGGACTCAAGAATGCACCTGCTATTTTTTCTAGAATAGTAGTTTATGATTTTAAAGATTTCATTAATAAATTTATTGAGGTCTACTTTGATGATTAGACTGTGTTTGGTCTAGTAAGAGACCATATTGAGAGTTTGTGCATGATGCTGGGCCACTGTCACCAGTATCATATCGCGCTTAATTTCAAGAAATGTGTTTTTTGTGCACCATTTGGTGTGTTGTTGGGTCACGTTGTATATCACGATGGAATTTTGGTCGACCCAGGAAACGTTGCAATTATCCTTGACTTACCACCACCTACATCAATCACACAACTTAGATCAGTACTAGGAGACACATGCTACTACAGGAATTTTATCAAAGGATATGCAGAGAACACTGCACCTATGGAAAATTTGTTGAAAAAAGATGCAAAGTTTTAGTGGATGGAACCCTGCTAGGAAATCTTGTATAAGTTAAAGACCAAGATGGCCATTGGGCCAATACTTATGTTTCCGGACTGGAAGAAGGAGTTCGATGTTCATGTCGACGCGTCATCTGTTGCACTTGGCATTGTCTTAACACAACCAAGAGAGGGTGCGCTTGACCACCCCATTAATTTTGCTAGAAGAAAACTCTCGACGACAAATAAAAATTACACCACAATAGAGAGAGAATGCCTTGCTATGGTCTATGCGCTTCAGAAGTTTTGACATTACTTGTTGTGTGTACATTTCAAACTGTACACTGATCATTCAGCTTTAAAGTACCCGGTCAACAAGCCATTGTTGGGGGGAAATATCTACTGATAGCTCCTATTGTTTAAAGAGTTTGACTTTGAGGTCATAGTTAAACCTGGTCGACTGAATGTTGGGCCAAACCACCTGTCACAGATAGAAAGTGGTGAAGAACCAACTAGTCTGGAGGATAACTTGCCCAATGTGCAACTATTTGCGATCTACATGATGGATGATTAGAATATGGAGTTTTACTGTCTCATTACATCTGTCCAATAACCTTAACAAACTATATCTTCCTAACTAATAGAAAAATCCTTTTAACTTTTCTTTGAAATAATCCTTGTCATGTCTTTAGCTCGAGCCTTCAAATGAATTTTTTTACTGATGTAGCCTGTATTTCATTTTGCCAAAATTTTCAATAGTGTTCCACTGATCTCTAGATGGCACTTCAATATTTGTCCTTTCCTTATCCAATACCCTCAGCTCCAAATGATCTACATAAGAAATGGGTGGCAGCTGGGCACCAATTGTCCCGAATGAATCTATTCATTCAAAATCCACAACCATCTTATCAATTATGTCTTTTCGTGACAAGGAATGAATCATATCTTCAAATTTCTTGTGATCTAACCTGGATTTAACCAACAAATACTGATATTCAGATTGAAAAATCTACTTGCCATCTTCATCCCAAAAAGGAGGTAGGCCTTTTTGAAATAATTCTACAAACAAACCTTTGAAAGATTTTATTTGATGCAACATTATGTCTTCCTTTGATTGGAAACTCTCAACGTGCTGATGTTTTCCAATAAATTTTCTGGCCTGAGTTATTATTGTAATCCCGTCTTTGATGCCCATTGTTCTTAATTTCTCTTCAGACAAAGTATTGAGAAAATTTATAGTGTTTCTAGCTATATCTACTGGTTTTCTGTCCAAAGCCTCTTTTACAGCTATACAAATTTGTCTTTCTACATTGATTACCATCTCCTTATCCTTTATATAATTCAAATAAGGACTTATTTTTGTTGCTTATGCAATAATCATGTCCCAAAGGAGATTTCTGGCACCTTGTACTAGCAACTGTCTTGACAGTTGTTTTGCTAACTTCTCATTTTTGTCTAGCAACGCCTTATTCTTATTCTCAAAAAGTTTTCTTTCTTCTTTTGTCTTTTTAATTATTTCATCCAAATTTTGATTTTCTATTTTAATATTCTTTATCTCTTCATCTCTCAAGCTGACTTGTGACATAGCTTGAACAATGGATTTAGTATTTTCTTCTATGCTTGGATGTCCTGTTTCCTTTAGCTTATCTTTTTGTTTCTCCTATCTCTCCTTATCCTAAGCCAACTGATTTTCATTCAAAACATCAATTTTAGCAATAAGGAAACCTTTTTACTTTTCCCATTGGCTATGTACTCCAACAAGCTTTATCAATTTATCCTTACAACCATTCAATTCTTAGGACAATGAGTCGTTTTCCTACTCTAACTCTATCAATTCAGAAGCTTGAATCATCTGAGTGGCTGGAATCTTCATTTTCTTTTTCAACAGTTGGATAGTGCTCTCTTTCTCAGCCAAAATATTCTCTGTAGCATGTATTTTATCCACCTCACTATCATATCCAGAATATCACCTTTAAGCTTCTTAATATGTTGTTGATGTATTTTATTTTCCACCTTCTTCTGCTTCAATTGGATTTCTATCTTGGATATTGTAGTCTGTAACTTTGATACTTTCAATGTAGCTTTCATTAGATCAATATAAATAACTTCCGCAGTTTGGTCATGTAAATGAATTTTGTCACGCACTGGGATCTTCTGCATATTAAACCTCATTTCTACAACTATGTTTTGAGTAGCTACTGCCATATTTAATGTATTTTTGACATGGTCCTTCATAGTGACCAATGAAACCTCCTTATCTAAAGTGTTCCTTACTTTGATATAAATATTTAAAGATTCTTTTAAAGAAACATTATTCTATTGTCTATATCTATCATATAAATCAATCCTTGAATTGAATTTATCACTAGATCCCCCCTCCCGTGTCTTTAAAAAAGTACATTCTTGAACCTCAAAATCTTGGCGTTGTATTTTCTTTTTGAATTTCTTACTTCCAACCTCAACCATCTCTTTCTCTGACTCTATCTTATGTCTCTTTGATGCTTCTGAATATTCCTCTTCAACCTCAATAGCTTCTGAAAAACTTCTCTTACCAGTTATCTTAATCTTGTTGGGAGTTGGTACAATCATTGTTGTTGTTTTTGTTGTGGCAGAAGGATTTGCTTGTAAATCTCCTGAATCCTCCACATCTGACTGGTAGTCCATCAAGTTATCTCTATCAACTAATCCTTCTATCTCCTGATGCTCAAATTCTTTATTTTTATTCTACTACCTCCTCTGAGATATGATAGGATGTGGATCATAATTGATTTTAGTGGCGTCCATGAAATTCTTATCCTGCAAGAATCCTTTAACAACTGGGAGAGAAGCCTTGTTTTTTTTATGATGAATGGACCTACATTCAAAGGAAGCTTAATTTCTAAAGCTTTTCTGAAACTCAAGAAATGTTCATTTTCTACAATAAGTTTATGTCTATGAATTCTAGAGAAAATTTCCTAGGCATTAAAAATGTCGGGATAATATATGGTTCATGAACAAAACCATACACTCTAATAATTGTATGTTCCTTTAGAAGGAACCAATATCCAACTCTTCTATCTGGAGCAAAATGCAAAATTTCTTCCATATTTGGAAAAAATATAGGAAACCTATTCTGAAACATTACTCTGGATATTTCTACCATTATGAGATTCATATAGTTGAAGGTTTTGTTCCTGATTTCTCAAGTAAACAATATCTCTAGAAACTGCAAGTTTTCCTCATTGAAAAATAGAAACATCTTGACTAGGTAAGACTGGAATCTGAATGTCTTACTGTGTGGAAATTCACGAGCCAAGAATGAATATTCTCAACTAGGAATTCATCAAATTTAAGACAAGGTAACTGACTTGACTCTGACTCTGACTGACACATGCTCATCTTAAACAATAAAATCAATAAATCCTCTAGGACAAACCTATTAGTTTCCAGCCCTAAGAATTGACTCAACAAGGAAATGACCAATTGAGACTCTTCATTGAAGAGGTTGATATCAAAAGGAAAGGGTTCATCCACAACAGATACATCAGGTTTAAGGATTTTGGAGTAAAAAACTTGTTTTTATTCCACAATAGCATGTATAAATTGCTCAATTAGGTTTTGTTTGACGAAATATTCCTGGTTCAAGGTGAATGACATGAGTAATTCAAGTGAATCTCTGATAAATAAATCATTAATAGTGCAAAGTATCTTATACCTTTTGAATCCATTATAACACGCTCAGATTGGGAGTAATTAGACTCACACTAGACTACAAAATATAGAAAATTTAGGGTTTGGTCTGGACAAAAATTGTGAAACTGAGACCTGTGGACACCGTGCAGGTTGACTCCTTGTTCTTTAAAGGTTTTTAACTTGTTCTTTAGCTCATGGATTGGCCCAAAGGAAATAACAGTGTAAAAAATGTCACCATCCTTATCTTCAAAAATCTCTTCCAGTTTACTAAATTCATGGACCTACGTTTCTACCTCCTTTTCACCTTCCATTTTAAATAATTTTGGTGGGTTAGCTACATGGCCTACCTGGAAGATGGATGCTGGAAAGGTGTATCTGACTTGGCTTTCATAGGGTGGAGACAAGTTCCTCCCTATGCACAAAAGACAAATAGTCATGCCAACATGCGACCCTTTTCTTTTATAAAATTATCCACAAGCGGTTTCGGGATCACAAGGAGTGGTTTTTCCTTACCGCCTCTCACCCAGCTAGGCCATGGATGATATGCTTCCCATGCATGTTGCAGGCATGAAAATCTCCTCCACTATCAATCTATTTATCTTTTCATCTCCCGCCATTGATCACATCCGTCCTTTAACCTTTCCCAATATTCATTCCGTCGATCACTTTGCTTATCGTTCATCGCACAACTTCTCCTAGCGATTCCACTATCCATCGTTGATCTCTCCACTCCTTAGATCTAGACCGTCGAACCCTTGATCATATACCACAAGCGCCTTATCCTTTAATTTATCCACCTTCTACCTCTAGTTTTTGGTTTTATGGAAAAAATGAATAACGTAATCCTTCTTTTTAGCACCAAGTCAATTATTTCCCCAAATGATCAAATATAGGCTCCCAATTTCACCTTAAGACCCTATTCTCACTTGTTCATCAAAACCGTGCTAACATCACCATTTGAGTGAAAGTTCCTTATTGGAACTGGAGATGCTTCCTTGCAAGTATCTTCTCATCAAAATAGAAATTGCACCTTGCCTTGGACAAAGTTGCATGTTTTGCATTGATTGCTTCTCCTACACTTTCTGCTTTTGAAATTGCTGGATTTTGTTAATTTCTATTTTTTTTCGACTGTTTACTTTTTCCAGTTTTCTTAACAGCTTATATTTGTCATCCAAGGAAATTTGAATTGCCTAATGCACCCTCCTAACATGGAAACTCATTTCCATATGTATTATTTGAATATTAATTAAATAATGACATAAAAATAATCCAGATTTGGAAATAAACATAGTACATGCCTCCTAAGTAAGAAATAAACAAAAGTCCGTAGGTAAATTCATTAATGCAACTTTTGATCCCCTAGGTGTTTGACAAGGTAAACACTTTTTATGTTCCTCAAGGAAGGTACATGAGATAATTTCTTACATGGGACTAGGAGGAATGGTGGGAATATAGTCCCTTTAGAGGCAGTGGCCTCAATTTTGACATGCTTTAAGACAGGAGAATTCGAATACGGGAAGGGGAAGATAAACCTCGTTGGGGATACAAGTGAAAGGGTGATTTTTCAATCAAGGAGGCATATAAAATTTGGATTGGTTTTAGTAATTACACTCAAGAACAAGCATGGAAATATTTATGGGTGCTCCATCTATAGAAAAAAATTTCAACTTTTGTTTGGATCTTAATCAAGCGATGAATCTTAATAGGGAGAAAACCTTATGAAAAGAGGGTTTCAAGGACCTTACCAGTGCTACCTTTGTGCGAATACTAAGTATAATTTGAACCATCTCATGGATTAATGCTCATTCTCCTCACAACTATGGTTTAGAGGTGCGACCTCATTTAGAATATCCGATTGGTAGAGAGAAAGCCTAGACTTGACCTTGAGAAAATGGACAAAAAACCCATTCCAAAACCCCATCATCAATAGACTATGGAAAATATTCATGGGATTCCTGGTATTGGAAGCATGGAGAGAGAGGGATGACAAGATTTCTAGAGAGAACTCCAACTCAGAAGTTAGGGTTTGGGAAATCATTAGAGCCAGAATTATAGAGACCAAATGATCACAATCGTGGGACAATAAAGACTAGGAGACTAGTGGAGTTGAGATCCGCATCTTGGAATCATGGCGGTTTCAAGGGCCATTGCAATGTTTTGGTTAGCCTAATACCCAAAATTTAGACAATCCTATTCCATACCACTTGTCGGCCCCTCTTATCAGCTTATTCAAGATGAATTTCAATGGGGCGTCTAATAGAAACCCTGGCCCAACTAGATATGGTGGAATTATGAAAGACCATAATGGAAGGATGATGGGATACAACCTAGGTTTCATTGGGATAGCACGAAAAATGTTGCAGAGGTTGAGGGTTTGATCCATGTTCATATTATCTAGCAACAACGTCATTGGACCCCCCCCTAATTGTGGAAGGAGATTCCAAGGTTATTTTGGACATGGATAAGTGCATTCACAACATAACGCCATACTCCAAGGTGGAGATGAATTGGAAGTTGGAATGTTCGATTGAAAGGCTATCTTTCATATTGAATACATGGTTGGATATAACTATTACACCTAAAAAATGACATCTTGCTCAATCCCCTGAAGTTCCCTGGAAAAAACAGGAGGAGCTTTTTGCTCAATTCTAGGAGGCCTGACACACTCTGTCTCCTGATATAGAGTGTCATCCATGCCCGACACCTTTTTTCCAATGACAAGTTGCATCACTGACAGTCGTTTCCTGAGGAATAGGAGTGTCATCCCTCTCTAACACCTTATGTTATTTGTAAAGGAGCATCAACCCTATTAAAATGGAAAAAAAGAATATATTTCGAGAACCTTCTAGATGTAAGTCCTCGTGGAGGCTTATCCCAACTTTCTAGAATGGGTGGAATTTGTAGCCCTAGCCTCTAGGGATTATCCCTCACCTTTATCCCAAATAATTTCAACCCATTTGGCCCCTCTTTAGCCTACATATACAATATTCATGGCTCATTATGGGAGAGGATCAAGAGAGCACCTTTATGCTATTGGAATCATCAATGGTATATGAGGCAAAGAGTATGGTCTTATGAGTGAGATTTGTAGAGTGTGTAGAGTATGGTCTTCGACATCAAGGATTTGGTTGTAGTTCTCTTCTCTATTTCTATTAATAGAAATATGTTCCCCTTTGCCATGAATTATTTGTATTTGATATTAGCTATTTATTGCTTTTCTCCTTGATCATTAGCATAGTCGTTGAATTATCTTGTTTCTTTCACTTTTGTATCTTGTTCCTTACATTGTTTTGTAGGTACAACTGATCATAAGATAATTCACAAGGAAAGGATCACCTTCACAGTGAGGTATGAAAGCTTGACATTTAAGTAGTTACATAATCTAGGGAGAGGATAAATTGTTGTGAGTATTTTGTTCTAGATCTGCCCCATGTAGACTAGGGAAACAATATTTGTCTGCATTGATTGAGAATTTTTGAAAGTACTATCCTTCATCCACTTAAGAAGGGATGGCAATAAAGTGGTGAATATATTGGAAAACATTGGGACCTAGACATGCAAGATTATCGAGGAATACTCGTGGGAAGAATTACGCAATGGGATGGTCATGGAAAGATGTGAAGCTCATATCGACCGGGATATTCCAGATCATGAGGAATTAGGTATAGGAAGAGACTAGGAGAGCCGATGAACCACCTCTTTGTGAAATGAACATCATGCTAGTACATCCTCTCAACATATGGGCATGTATAAGGATAAGGAAAAATACCTTAAATTTCATTATGGGAGGGAAGTTCGAACTTCATTTTCGAGTTGGTAAACTCACTATCAACACAATCATTGGGGATGTTGCATCTCTAAACCCAAATTTCCTCCTCTACTTGGTTACTTTCCTACTAAATGCGATAAAGGATTGACCTCCTGTAGATTGAGGATAATTCCTATGCTTGTTGTGCCTATCCAGACTAGGGAGAAAAGTACCTCCCTCTATTATGGAATCATTCTCATCCTCTCTTTGACATATTAAATATCAAATGGTTGATTTGTAGGATGGCTAGAGTGACCCTAGCTCCAACAATGACCCAAGCATCGCTAGTCACAACATCTAAATTATATAGAAGTGGGATATGGAAGGAGAGATCCCTGTGCATGGGATATGAGATATTCACTAGTAGTAAATGATATCCAACACCCTTCAAAATCCATTTCCCCTCTTTCATGAAACCAATGTACCAAGTTTTCCTTGCATCTACCGCAATGAAACTCCTAGGCATGATGTAAACTACACAATGTTCAAACCTTCTTCCCTTAACTTGCAACATCCACTAGATATCTCACCTACTTGGAGGTACCTATAATTTCCTCACCATCCATCCTCACCATGAACTTACACATTAGTATGTTGTTCCCAAATGTCACCATCTATCATATCATATGTCGTGTTATGTATTGGGTGGGGTTGTGTGGCTAGTTCTCTTAGACATGCGTCAACAACTCTTTCCTCCCTTTCACCCCATATGAGGGGCAAAAATTCTACTTGAGATATCCCTACAATATATAGTGATATCACTTACTAGAGTGAGTTTCCAATGGATATATAATACATATTTCCCTTTTGTCACTCCCTCATTATCTAACAGATCTACCACATTGTTGGATGACCTTTGTATATGTGGGGGAATGAGGGTCTATATTTGTGAAAGTGTTGACCCTACCTTGAGCTTCCAGTTGCTAGAGACTATGTTGAAGGTCAAGCCATGTTAAAAATTCCTTAGTAGGTGGATGATGATCACAGAGTCTCCTTCTACAACCACCAGGGAGTATCCTTGTTCATAACAATATTTAGGTCCCTTTCTAAGTTATGGAATTATGTTTCATTATTGTTATTTACCCTATAAATATTGCATATATCCATAAGTATTCCCATTTGTCATTTAAAAAACACTACACCATACACCACAAGTCTTGGGTTCCCTTTTGAAGATCCATCAAAGTTAAGTTTTCTGAAATCATCATGAGTGATACAATATTTGTTTGGAATAATAATAGAGGGAGATAAATTGTGTTGTTTGGATTTTATGTTGTATGTGGAAAATTTCTATGATTGCATGAGTATGTTTTCCTTCTCATTGCGGTGTCAATATTTCGTTGTCCATAGGGTAGAATTGAGAGTGGCAAGGATGTTTTGTTGAGTTTTACGCCAAACTTGGTGCATGCTCATTAGTAAATTTTTGAAAATTCTCGTCATTCGTTCCAATCCTACCAAATTAGAAACCTCAGGAATAATTGCCAAGCCTAATTGAAAATAGGTTTATTAAAAGTTGACTACCTCCATTGAGTTAATGTTTCTCACACTATTTTGATCCCTGTCAGATTGTGTAAATATGGTCTCTCCTTTATTCCATATAATTGATACCTATGAACATGTATTCAAAAGATATTCAATAGATTCACCATCCTATCTACATAAGTGACAGAAAGTGGGTCACGTAAATCCTCTCCAAATGAGTTGTTCCCAAGTAAGGAGTTTTCTTCTTGCCGTTAGCCAAAGGATGTTAGAAACTTTTTGCCACAACTTTGGAGTCGATATCTTCTCCAAGATATATTCTTTTAGGACTTGCTTGCGCTATGCTAATGTTAGGTTTATTTTAATGAGAATCATCCCTTTGATTGATAACCTCACCTTATTTTGTTTGATCCTTCTTTCTTTGAGATTCTTCTTCTCTGTACAACTTTCTAGTTTTCCTAGTTGAAGGTCTCTAGAATTTGAGGCTAGTGTTCTTTGGGAATCCATGTCCTCTAATCCATATCATGTCGAGTAGGCATCCAATAAATTTTCACATGTGTCATGTTATATGCATGTGAGATGTCCCTTTAGTACTTTAAATGAGATATATCATTGTACTTTGGAAGTTGTTGCCAAGCATCATCCCAAAAAAGAGCATATTTATTGTCCCTAATTTTCCAAAATCTATGGTTTTGTAATACAATCTGATTATACTAGGATTCCTTCCAAATCATAGAACCTAGTCTATTTCCATCCATTCATACTAACTCCTAGTCTCCTATTCCTAGTGCATATTTATTCCTCCATATCCTACCCCATAGTTCTTCTCTATGTTTCAACTATCTCCACTATAGCTTATCTCCCAGGGTTAAGGAAATAGTTTTTGGGTCCCTTAGACATTGTTCTACTTATATATTTGAGAGCCGTATTTAATTTATCCCACCCTACAAGCGCCTATTTTTTATTGGTTTTGGATCCTCCCCTTAGAAATAATATATGAAGTTTTTGAATTGATTTGATAATGTACTTTGGGGCCATAAGAGTTGATAAAAGACACTCATGTATTTCTTGAAGCACTGATTAAATAGAAGTTGAAACTTGTAAGATTGAGAGTAACTTACAATTGGCTAGTTTCTTTTTACTTTGGAGAGGATCTCTTCCTAGGAAATATTTTGAAGATAATTCTATACTAGTGGGGCACCCAGATATTTGTAC
This sequence comes from Pseudotsuga menziesii, assembly GCA_001517045.1. Taxonomy (NCBI): domain Eukaryota; kingdom Viridiplantae; phylum Streptophyta; class Pinopsida; order Pinales; family Pinaceae; genus Pseudotsuga; species Pseudotsuga menziesii. The sequence continues at coordinate 75,474 of LPNX011209547.1, read as the reverse complement.
ATAATTTTACCTTTTGAAAATCTCAAGAATTGGGTGATATTGATATGAACAACTAGAGAAGCCATGAAAATAAAGATTTGAGACTTACCCTAATTTATTGAGGTGTGATACTGTAACGTCCCCGACCCTCTAACCGACGAAGAGGATGCTACTAACCTTCAAACAGACTGGGCAACTAGCCCCATGAACATGAGGCTACATAAAATGCTTAAAATATCAAAAAAATACTAAGATGCATAATCATACATATATTCATTCATACACATATTCATCATAGTTCATTAACAGTAAACATAATTGCAGGCAAGAAATAGACAAGGACACTTATCTCATAAAGAACTTGTTCCGCAACCAGCTACGTCGCTGCAACGTTCCACCCAACCATAGGCCAGGGTGCTCATCCATCTCTCAGCAACACTACCACCCCCGAGCTGGGCATGATTCCCCAAGGAATAAGGTACTAAGCAGGCTTACACATAGCCAAGGTACACCAATCAACCATGCCCACGCAGCAGGGCTTATCAGGCTATCAAGGAGTTGGGAGAAGTTAAATGCTAAGCTGATGAGCTCATGGAAGAGCTAAGGATGCCTACACCAGAGCTAGCCTAACCTCTAGGACACCCACACACACACCCAACACCAGGAATCGGTCCCTTCTCTGTTTCACAGTCCCTTAGGCCCTGTCTTCCCTTGCCAGTGCTCTTCCAGTGTTGTGGAGAAGAAAGCCAGCCATCTAACTCTGTCTATGTGGCTCCCAATTCCCAGGTTTCTTAAGCATACCTAGCCTTCAATCCCACTCCACACAGTCTGAAGACCAACCATTGCACGCATGCAGCAAAACCAGCAATTACAGCTTTGACAAGGGAAAATAGTCCCTAAGTGTTGAGGCCTGGAAAATCGCAGGTGACAACAGTAAGGGATTCTCCCCAATCAATGTTCCCAACTATCCCGTTGACTGTTTGGTGTAGGGAATCCGTCCGGTTTGCGGTCCGGCTACTGTAGGTCAAGGTACAAAACAACAGCTTTACCGGTTGTGGCCCGGTCCACCGAGTTTTTTGTATTTTGACTTAAAAATGAAATGCAAGTGCCTAACTAATAATGCGGGGTGATAAATTGCTAGGGGCTGTCACAAAGTGATGCGCAGGTTCTTACCTCTCGTCTTAAGGCGCGCAAGCATTTAAATCACATGCAGCAAGTAAATGAACTAAATACCTAGATCTATCCCTAGGGAGCAATGTTATCATTCGTTAGTGAGTAACACATTCCGTACATGCACTATGAATAGTTACAGACAGCTGATACTTCATTCAAAACACATGAACAATTACAGATATTCAAACAACCAGATAGCCGATTATTTTACGAACAACGTTTATTACTCACAGTGGAAGAAATCTCAAAGATACTGAAGAACATTTAACAAGAACATAGGTTCTGGAAATTAAATACTCTCACAGTAAATGAAACATGGCTGAAAACGAAATAGTTCCTCTTCAGCATTATTCATTGAGTCGCATTGATACATTCCACATTTCACTCTCTCCAGTAGGCAAAATTTGCAGTTTCCTTTGCAAAACGAAGTAGTTCCTCTTACAAGTAAACACTTACAAAATTTTCCAGGGAAAAAGCCCCTTCTCATTCCTACTTCCCCATATTTAAACTACACCCCCCATCATTTGGGATTCCCCAGCGTGCGACCTTCCAGTCTCTCCCGACCTTTCGGCTTCCTCTTCTGGCCGTTTTGTCTTCCCAATTATCTTCTGTGTGTGTTCATTTCCCCATCAGTAACCGATAGGTCTTCTTGGTTGGTGCCTCTGTCGTTTTCTTGTGTTGTCCTTTTCTCTGCTTTGTCCTACTTGTGACCCTGCCAGTTTCGATCTGACCAAGCTAAGCCTTCACTCCGGGTCGCCTCAGCAGTCCGTCGAATTCCTCCTACAAAACAATTTCAGCGCATCATTCGTTGAAATGGGATTTTAAACATTAAAATCATCTACTCGGAACGGTCAACCAACAAGAAAATAGCCAGGTGATAGTCTCGAATAAGCCTTGGGTGGGAAGGTTATAAATCAGCAGTTGCCAAGGTTTGGGCATCGGACGCTAAACCACTTTCCCGGCTGCAACAACGGATGGGAAAATACTTCAGGCATGCGACGAAAAGGGTGGGAAAAATTTAAGTCGGAAGTCTTTGACGTCGAAAGTGAAATGGATTCCCTGGCCACAACGGCAGATGAAGAAAAAATATAGTCACGCGATAGACATCGGGAAGCTAAAATGCTCTGAGAGCCGCAATGGCAGACGAGACAAATATTACAGCCCCTCGATTCAACATAAAAGATGCCCGAAAAAACTAAGTAATGAAAAACTCAAAACATCGACGGTCCAGCTGATTCACCTCAGAGACAATGGGAAACTGATCAGATGGGTTTCTGGCTAACAGGCCACATTCAATTCTGCAACCAACAACAAAATCTAAAAACATGCATCCTCTGGAAATAGGCTGCCAAAATAATCATTAGAATCAAACAAAGCTAAAGCAAGACGAAACCTTCATGGATCAAACGGAAACAGAGCAGCTTTAAATGGAAAGGAGGGGACCCAAAATTGAAGAGATTTGGGGAGAGAAGTTGCAGTAGCAACAACTGGCGATTACCTGGTGAACCCAGATCTCTTGGCGATTAACCTTTGAGTGACAGAGTATTTAACAGCAAAAGCATCATATTGAATTCTTCCAGCAATATGGATTTCTCAAATGATCGAAGCGTGTACCCTTAATCATTGATGACAGTCCAATTAGGGAGAGTGGAAACCAAAATCATCAAGTCCAGATAACTATGCCGAAGCCGGAGGATGAATTTCATTATTACCTTTGTCTTTAGGTGGCTAAATGCTTTGGACACCATAGGATTGGAGCATATGGGAAATAGAAATATTCATTTGTTCCTCATTCCCATGCCATTTTCACACTTTTCTTATGCTTGTGGACTTTTGTCCTATTTCATATGGGTTTGCTCACATGCCTTTCTTACTGAATTTTGATTCAGGATCCTCTATCCCATAGTGTCCTTTTGTGTGAGTGATGTACTTCAAGTTTCAGCTCACGGACGGAGAGGATCTTTTGGCAATTCAGTACTTATGATTAAGCTCCTGCTTCGATTTATGCTGCTTTCATAGGAGTTTTGACTCTTTCTTTGCCTTTTAGCATTCGTTTCTTGGCATGGGATCATTTATATTTAATACACTGTTCACTTTGCTCCTTTGCTGTTGCTCCTTAGAACATTTTAAATGTGATGTGGATGGAGCCTTGACATAGTACCCCAGACTCCTTGAATCTGGCTTATTTCACAGGGGTTAAGCAGGACTTCAATGCACACAGAGTTCTTCGAGAAAACTGCTATACTGGAAGAAATTCTTTCATATAAATTAGCAATACACATTCTGACACCAAAACGTTTATCAAACCCAAAAATTTCGGATGTATTCCATGCAACCGCAGGTTTGCTCCCTTTATTGAACTCAGCGAAACAAGCTAAAATGAAATCAACAAAAGCAAACTAGAAACATGACTCAAAAGACAGCCGGGTGGATTATTTATGTACAAGACAAAAAAAATCAGACAGACTCAGGAAAAATAAGGTTTGAGAAACAAACTATTTACTGGTAGGTTCTCCTCCCACCCCTGCAGATCTTGCAACTTGTAGGTAGAAGGACCAAGCTTGGCTGCAATCTGAAAAGGGCCTACCCACAACTACTGGAATTTGGTATGCTTTCCTTTCTCATCATGGGGGTGGTCCCATTTGAGGACTAAGTCTCCCACTTCAAAGTCTTTTGTGCCAGCTTTATGCTTGTCAAACCATCTCTTAACTGACTCTTATTGCTGCTTAAAGCATTCCTTGGCTTTCGACCTGGCTTCTTCAGCTTTCAGGAGATTATATATTCTTATTTGTAAAACTTCATCATCTGACCCCCTGGACTCCTGAGCTAGAATGGAAGATGGTAGCATGATATTGGGAGGAAGGATGGCCTCTTTACCATAGACAAGGGTATATGGGGACACTCCAATTGTAGACTTGGGGGTGACTCTATCAGCCCAAAGGGCATTTGGTAAGGCTGAGTGCCAACTCCTCTGGTTTTCTATTACAGTCTTCTTCATAATTCTAATGAGGTTTTTATTAGAGGATTCAGCTAGGCCATTCCCTTGTGGATAGTAGTTAGCAGAATAATGCAATTTCATTCCTTTATCATGAGCAAAAGCAGTTAACTTAATTGACGAAAAGTATTTAGCATTATCAAAAACTAATGAAATTGGAACTCCAAACTTGGTCATGATATGATCTTGCAGAAAGCTGATGACTTCGTCCTCATTTATCTTGCGCAATGGGACAGCTTCGACCCAGCACGTGAAATAATCAGTAGCGGTCAGAATGTACTTGTGCTGCAGAGAGGAATTTGGTTTTATTTCTCCAATAATATCTAGCCCCCATTGCTCCAATGGTTCCTTAATCACCACCGGCTTTAGAGGTGCTGCTGCTTTAGGCTGTCTCCCACCACACCTTTGGCAAATATCACATTTCCTGACATGTGCATGTGCATCCTTGAAGAGTGTAGGCCAATAGTAACCGACTCTGAGGATTTTGTGGGCTGTAGTGTCTCCTGAATAATGTCCTCTAGCAGGACCGTCATGTAATTCTGACATTACTTTCTTAGCATCTTCTTTCTCCAAGCATCTCAGAAGGACTCCATCGTAGTTTTTCCTGAATAGTATTCCTTCAACAAGTTGATAGGAGGCTGATTTAAGATGCAACGCTCTTCTTTGCTTGGAATTCCAATGCTTTGGCAGCAGCCCTGACTCTAAGTAATGTACAAGGTCTCTATACCAAGACTCGGGAGCGGTAAACAAAGGGCATACATCCATTACCTGTAATTCGGCATCATCTTCCTAGGCTTGTTCTTTATTGTTCCCACTTTTAGTCATCAATTTGCATAACCCTTGACCTTTGACTATAGAGGCTGGATTGAATTCAAGGTCGTACTCTTGAAGAGCTATTATCCAGTTGCCCCTCCTTTCTCCTAACTCTTTCTGTATGAGAAGGGATCTTACAGCTGGGTAGGGGACTATTACCTTGGTTCGATTCTTTAATATATAAGGCTTGAATTGCTTCACTGCCTTAAACACTGCATAAGCTTGCTTATCAATGGCCGGGTAATTTAACTCAGCCCCTTGCAGACTAGTACTCATAAAGGCGATTGGGAATTCATCCCCCCCATCTTCCTTTTGCGTGAGTACAGCTGCTAGCGAATCATTGGATGCAAATGTATACATAATAAAGTCTTTATCAAAGTTGGGGCTTTTCAAGGAGGGAACGTGTGCAACAACAGTTTTAATTTTGCTAAAAGCGTCCTTCTCAATATCAGTCCACTTAAATTGTGCATTTTGTTTGACCATCTGCTGTAGTGGTTTGACAGTCTGAGCGAAATCAGGCACAAACCTTCGTACAAAATTTATGGTTCCCATAAACGATTGCATTCCTTTTTTATTATGGGGCATGGGAATTTGTTCAATGGCCTCAATTCTTTCTGGGTCTATAGATATACCCTTTTTTTAAATTATGTGCCCCAGTAACTTGCCCTCAGTGACGGTGAACACACACTTCTTAGGATTGAGGGAGATGCCATATTTCCAACAGCGTTCGAAAATTTGCTTTAGGTGAAAAGCATGCTCTCCTCTTTTATTCGAGAATATTGTAACGTCATCAAGGTACACCACAGCGCTTCGCCCAATTAGTCCGTGGAAAGCTACGTCCATAGCTCTCTAAAATGTCGCTCCAACATTAATCAGTCCAAATGGCATCCTTCTATAGGCAAAAGTTCCCCATTTTGTCCTGAACGTTGTTTTTAATCTGTCTTCTTCGGCTACCAACACTTGATTGTAGCCAGAGAAACCGTCTAATAATGAAAACAGTTCAGAACCTGAAACCATTTGTAGCAGCTGCTCCATGGGTGGCACAGGATAGTTATCCTTATCCGATGCGCGGTTTAAGTTCCTGAAATCCACACACAGTCTGATTTCTCCTGACTTCTTTATGACCGGTACCAGATTTGATACCCACTCAGAGTGTCTGACTTTAAAAATGATTCTAGCATCCAACAATTTCTTTACCTCCCTCTGAATCAGTGGTTCCAGTTTTGGATGCATTTTTCTCAAGGGCTGCTGATATGGCTTAACTCCCGCCTTGATGGGAACAACATGTTTGATGATGTTGGTATCGTATGTCTTCAACTCTTGGTATGTCCAGGCAAAAACATCTTTGTATTGTTTAAATAGACTGATGAACTTGTCTCTTTCTGTCGGCAAATAGCATTTGCCAAGATTCACGAACTTAGGTGCCGTTTCAGTCCCCAAATTTATCAGCTCGAACTGTAGAGTTGAGCTATGAGTTTTCACGTTGACGGGTCTCCTAAAATTTTCATTCAAGTCAAACATCTTTTCTAACATTCTGACCCCTTTAGGGATGAAATTATCAAATTTCATCTCGGCCTGGTGCTCTTCATCATCAATAATCGCTCCTTTGAATACCTCTTCATTTGTTAAACATTCTATAATTTGCTGGTCATCATCGAACACATGCAGGTTGGTAATCATATCAGGTACTGAAGGCCTGAAAAGCAATTCAACAGTACATCGATTATTTGAGGGTACAAGCCTAGCGGCCGAAGTAGCTAATAAGTCAGCTGCTGCGTTTTTAATTCTTGGGATTGAAATAATGTTGAATGCATTAAAACATTTAAGAAGGTCCCATACCTCATTCTGGTAAGCTTTTAAGTGAGGAGAAACACAGTGGATTTGATTCCGGATTTGTTTCATAATAATTTCAGAATCCCCAAAAACTTTTAAATTACTTACCTTCAAGTCAATCGCTTTCTTGAGTCCCTGCACCAGTGCTTCATACTCAGCTATATTATTAGTACATTCAAACTCTAATCTACATGAAAGGAAATGTTTATTCTTTTGTGGGTCAATTAGGACACAGCCGGCCCCTAACCCTTCTAATGTCTTAGAGCCATCGAAAAATAAAGTCCAAAAATCATTAACTACTGAAAATGAATCTACTCCTACTGCTAAGTCTACTATTTTACAGTCAATTTCGCCAGCCTGCGAGAATCGAAGGAGATCAGGCTGGGTATCAAATGGGTTGCCGGCTTCTTCCGCTTGATAATTTCCTGGTTCCAACTCAAGAAAATAATTTCCCAATACAGAATCCACAGGTATATTCTTTTCATCCAGTTGGGTAACATTGTACTTCATGTGGGGTTCTCTTAGAATCTTGATCTGGTTTGGACTCCCCTTGTATGGAAACCATAGGTGCGACCAATCTGAAGTGAAATATCCATTTAACTTGGCTGACCAATCTCTACTCAGGACCAGACCGTAAGCGTCTGGTATATCAGCCACTATGATGTTAATAACCTAGCATACTTTGTCATTGGATGCCAGACGGATTAGGATGTCTTTCATCTCACCAATTACCTTAACGTTTGTCCTATCCAACTCAACCACCCTCCACGTGGTCAGCTTTGGCTGCCCATTTATCTTCTTACATACTGATATGGGCATGACATTAATGGACGCCCCCGAATCTACCAGACAATTGTGCACGTTATGATTAAAAATTTCAAACGTTAGGAGGAAAGGTAGATGCTTAGCTTTAGACTCACCTCCAACGCTGGTTTCTCCGATTTCTTCTTCATCCTGAGGTTGATTGTCAACGGGAAGCTTGTCATTTGATGCTTCGAGTGCTTTCAACAATCTCTCTTTTTGATGCGGCACTTTGCACATTTCAAATAGTGGAACATTCGCTTTTACCCTTTTCAAATCCTCCACAATGTCATAATTCATCGGCTGTCGAATTGGATGTGGCTCGTGAGGATCTCCTTCACTTGGCTTGGCTATTGTATCATCCTGTCTAGGACTTTGGCTGGTAATCATGAATTTTGGAATCTTACCAGTCAAGGCTTTATTTTGAAACTTCTTCTTAACACTTCTCTGCAGCCTTCTGATCTTTGGAAGAATAAGACTGTCGTCCTTAACCGCTCCTTGGCTTCTTGTGGCCACGTTGGTCTCCATAACGCCCTAGCATCCCTGAGTATTTCCTTTTTCAGCATCAAATAATGAGACTGAATTCCATAATGCCAAGGTCTCCTTTTCCTGATCTTCATTAGACGTAGAGGCATAATTTTCTTTTCTTTCTTCATCTCCCTCTTCTATTAACCTAGAATCCAGCAGCTGATTCATCACTAGTGTCATAGAGTTTATCCATTGTGGACAATTTTTTTTAGAGTGTGGCTGTTGATGGAAAGTGCAAAAATTATCCATGCCGACCTCTGTTAGATTCATGGACGCAGCATTGTGAGGAGGAGGATTAGAATGATCCTTGTCCTCTCTTTTCTTATAATATGGCTTATAAAACCTTTGTGCCTCCTTTTCTTTTTCCATATCTATGATCTTGTTGGAAAGATTCTGCATCATCTTGGCCATATTTTCCAGATCTGGCGACTTTTCTTCCTTTGGCTTAGGGAACAATAAGGCTTTTCTCCCCGCACCTTTCTCTCCTGATTATTATGAATAATCTTCAATACTTTCTCTTTCCGCTTCCACCACTTCTGCCTCTTCATAGGTCTCTGTCAGAGTAGGCTTGGCCCTACCTTTCGCAAACATGGCCAAATCAAGACCCAAAGCTGAAGTATAATACTCAATTAGTACTTTGTCTGAAGGCTTATCTGTTTCAGAGAAGTTCTTAAGATATGCTACAAACCTTTGTGTGAAACTGTGCACTTTTTCCTTTTTCTCTTTCTTCAATGCACGTAGTCCTTTCATAAGGGTAGCATGAGTCTTTTGGGTCGCATACTTACTTCTAAAACTCCTCTTAAAGGTGTTCCAGTCCGGAATCGAGTTAGCAGGCAACCCAAAATACCATGAAGCTATAGCTCCTTTAAGCGTATGCGGGAAAAGTCGGCATACTACATCTTCATGCTCCCCAGCCCTTAAACCCTCTATTGCCAAGTAGAAACTCTGCAGATGATCATCCACTAGGATCTTCTCATTGGGGTCAAATTTAGGCAGCAATTTTTTGAAGGATTGGGGTAAGTCATGTAATGGAGGTGTTAGATTTAGAGGTGATCTGGCTCTCCATGCAGGCAGTGGATTTGGTGGGTTGGGGGGTTGGTTTGCATTCACGCCAGCCATGAGTCAGGGTGGAGAATGAGGGGGTGAACCAACAGGAGTTTGAGTAGGAGAACTGTAAGGGGTATCTGGACCTTCTTGGTTCAAAGGTAATTCAACCTCCTGCAGAGCAGTCTCTACCAGTTCTTCCCAGTCTCCAACCAACATTGAATATTCTGCTATAGGACGGTCCTTCTTCTTGTATTCTCTTCTAGGTAAGTCAGGGATAATTGGCAACCCTCCAAGCTTCTTTACATACACCCAGGTGTGTCTTCTTAGGTCGTTAATCACTTCATTACCAACAGCATATAGATGTTCTCTGTTTTCTTCCGGGGTTGGATTATGGAACCCACTTCTTTCGGAACAGTTACCTGTGGAAAATTCTCGGGAAAATGGGTTTCCTCGGCCAACCATGCACTGGCGGCCCTCCTTCTAGTGCCAAAAACTGTTGAGGCCTGGAAAATCACAGGCGACAACAGTAAGGGATTCTCCCCAATCAACGTTCCCAACTAGCCCGTTCACTGTTTGGTGTAGGGAATCCGTCCGGTTTGCGGTCCGGCTACCGTAGGTCAAGGTACAAAACAACAGCTTTACCAGTTACGGCCCGGTCCACTGAGTTTTTTGTATTTTGACTTTAAAATGAAATGCAAGTGCCTAACTAATAATGCGGGGTGATAAATTTCCAGGGGCCGTCACAAAGTGATGCGCAGGTTCTTACCTCTCGTCTTAAGGCGCACAAGCATTTAAATCACATGCAGCAAGTAAATGAACTAACTACCTAAATCTATCCCTAGGGAGCAATGTTATCATTCATTAGTGAGTAACACATTCCGTACATGCATTATGAATAGTTACAGACAACTGATACTTCATTCAAAACACATGAACAATTACAGATATTCAAACAACCAGATAGCCGATTATTTTATGAACAACGTTTATTACTCACAGTGGAAGAAATCTCAAAGATACTGAAGAACATTTAACAAGAACATAGGTTTTGGAAATTAAATACTCTCACAGTAAATGAAACATGGCTGAAAACGAAATAGTTCCTCTTCAGCATTATTCATTGAGTCGCATTGATACATTCCACATTTCACTCTCTCCAGCAGGGAAAATTTGCAGTTTCCTTTGCAAAACGAAGTAGTTCCTCTTACAAGTAAACACTTACAAAATTTTCCAGGGAAAAAGCCCCTTCTCATTCCTACTTCCCCATATTTAAACTACACCCCCCATCGTTTGGGATTCCCCAGCGTGCGACCTTCCAGTCTCTCCCGACCTTTCGGCTTCCTCTTCTGGCCGTTTTGTCTTCCCAATTATCTTCTATGTGCGTTCATTTCCCCATCAGTAACCGATAGGTATTCTTGGTTGGTGCCTCTTTCGTTTTCTTGTGTTGTGCTTTTCTCAGCTTTGTCCTACTTGTGACCCTGCTGGTTTCGATCTGACCAAGCTAAGCCTTCACTCCGGGTTGCCTCAGCAGTCCATTGAATTCCTCCTACAAAACAACTTCAGTGCATCATTCGTTGAAATGGGATTTTAAACATTAAAATCATCTGCTCGGAACGGTCAACCAACAAGAAAATAGCCAGGTGATAGTCTCGAATAAGCCTTGGGCGGGAAGGTTATAAATTAGCAGTCGGCAAGGTTTGGGCATCGGATGCTAAACCACTTTCCCGGCTGCAACGGCGGATGGGAAAAGACTTCAGGCATGCGACAGAAAGGGCGGGAAAACTTTAAGTCGGAAGTCAGAAGTCTTTGATGTCGGAAGCGAAATGGATTCCCTGGCTGCAATGGCGGATGAAGAAAAAATATAGTCACGCGATAGACATTGGGAATCTGAAATGCTCTGAGAGCCGCAATGGCAGACGAGACAGAGATTATAGCCCCCCGATTCAACATAAAAGACGCCCGAAAAAACTAAGTAATGAAAAACTCAAAACATCGACGGTCTAGCTGATTCACCTCAGAGACAATGGGCAACTGATCAGATGGGTTTCTGGCTAACAGGCCACGTTCAATTCTGCGACCAACAACAAAATCTACAAACATGCATCCTCTGGAAATAGGCCGCCAAAATAATCATTAGAATCAAACAAAGCTAAAGCAAGACCAAACCTTCATGGATTAAATGGAAACAGAGCAGCTTTAAATGGAAAGGAGGGGACCCAAAATTTAAGAGATTTGGGGAGAGAAGTTGCAGCAGCAACACTAAGTTATTCTTGGCTAGCAGCCACCGATCAGGTAAGACAACAACCACGGTTCAATGATCATGCAGCAGGACATTACAGCTTCCAAACTCAGCCAGTAAACGTGGGAAAACAATGGTCCCTTCTCAACAACGAATCCAAAACACATTACACAGTCGACAAAAGGGAAAGAGCTAGACCCCCACGTTGACAGGGAAAAACATCTGTGCAGCCACTATCGGCAGGGGAAAACTTACACAGCCGGCATCCGGCCTCTCAGGCTACTCTTCAAGCTCACCGCAAGGAGCACCATCCTCGACCTGTGCGTGAGGTAAACAACGCAGCCAACACAACGTATGTACTCACATCAACCACCATTCAATGATGAATGCCTGGGACATTCCACAGTCCGAACAGGAGTGCAAGCAGGAAGAAGGGAACAATCTCTCTCTCCACGCGAAGGGAAAAACTACATACTCTGACCAGCAATCAGTGAGAGAAGGAGAACCCCCTCGAACCCCCACCCAATGGATCGTAATTCATTTTATCTCCCTCTGCATGAGGAAAATGAACAACCCACGATCTTGGAGAGTGGACAGGACGACCAGCATCCCAAATGACGCGTGAGGAGACCACTCCCCCCCCCGTGCGTGATTGAACCAACTGGTGGAGGCACATGGGGGAAAGACTGCCACCCACCCCCACCCAGCATTAACTGCCTCAACTAAATAGGGGTTTAAGGTTCGACACCTGGCTTTTCCCCAATGGCTCCCACGGGTTAGACAATCCCCCCCCTTAACCTTAGGAAATCATGCCCTTTTCATTTAACGTTGCACCGTCGTAGCTAGCTGTAGGTTTATTTTAAATGATGTCCATATTTACATGATGCCAAACTCTAATGTGCCGGATAGCACGACATACCATCGAAAACAATCCCGTTTGCCGAAACATACACAACCAAATCGATGGTGGGGCTTTTTCCTTTAGCTCCACACCACGATTAATTACAAAATATACATCATGCAAACGGGGTCAAAACTGGGGTGTTACAGGTACACTTAAATGAACAAGTTTAAGATATTGTTAATGAACTTGGATTCACAAGATGTGGGAACACCCATGAACATGGCGTAATCTAGGATTTCTAAATGTGAAGTTGGTATATTTCCTCCATGGAGCCCGAGATCTATGATTTCTCTTTATTCCACCTCAAATTTGATGGATCTCCCCAATCCTTCAGCTATAAGTATACAGAGAAAAGGTGATAAAGGGTTCCCTTTCCAAATGCCTCTTGAGGGAGGGAAGGTTGAGGATAGTGTGTCATTGACTAGGATTGAGAAGAAAGTAGAGGAGGTAAAGGACATGATCCAATATGTTCATATGTAAGAAAATACGAAAGATAAAATAATTTTCTTGAGGTATTTCCAACTTAGTTTGTAAACATATTTTAAGATGTACAATTTGATGATCATGTCAAGTTTTTCATTGATTTGAGTGAATGTTTAATGTCATGAGATAAGATGATAGCATCCAAAAAAATTATTCTTTCCACATACCATGTTTTTTTTTGGGAGGTCGATTGGGGCATGAGGGGCTTGAGTTGATTTGCTATAGCCGTAGTAATAACTTTATAGATAACATTACATAGGAGTATAAGTCAAAATTTACTGGGTTCATTTTCTCCTTTCTCTTTGGGAATCAAAGTGAGAAAAGTAGAGTTTAATGCTAGAATAGCTCTAGAGATATGCATCAACTCCTCAAACAAATCCAAGATGTTGGAATTTATCACATACACAAGTGGAAAAAATCTATGGTGAATCCCTCTATATTGAGGAATTTTCTTATTGATATTTCTATCACCACCTGTTCCACTTCTTCTATGGTATCCCTTCTTAGTAGACTAGCATTTTAATCTTTCATTACAAACTTTGGGATGTGATGAGTGATTTTTTCCATTGCTTCCCTTCTTTCCCCTTGGGGTTCAATGAGAAACTTTTGACAATAGGTCACAAATTCCATCTCACTGTCTACCTACTCTGCTAGCTTGTCACCTTGAATATTGTTCATAGAGACAATCTTGTTGTGGTGTATATGTTGTATCAATGAGTTATGAATTTTTTTTTAGTTTCTTTCCCTTTCTTTTAGCCACTAGACTTAAGATTCCTGTCTCCATAGAATTTTCTCTTGTCTATACTTTGAATCCATATAGATTTGCAAAGTTGATTCCTCATTTATAAAGTCCTCCACTTTTCCTTATAAGATCATTTTTTGTTGAACTTGTGTCATCTTTAATTCAATCTCTTGTACAATGCACCTAATCCATCTGCACTAGTTCCATGCATCACCCACCTAGACGCCTTGCCACCTATGCTCATTCCTCATTAACTGTTGACACATTGCTCATTCCTATTGTTGATTTTTTCCAAACGATGAGAAAAAATTGGATTCTCCATACATAGCTAGGATGCCTTTGTAACATGAAGTTTAGCAGGTAAATTAATGTTACTTGATAATTTAATTTTTTAGCGGATTAATTTTTGAAATTGAGCCATTATTTGTCATTTTTATTAATTTTTTTTTAAAAATTATGTGGTGTATTCGATCCATTTGACTCACACTAGTTGTTAGTGGACCTTGTAAAATGTTACAAGGGGCATTGCTAGTAGGGTGATACAAATGGATCAAACACACTGCTTATGATCCAGATGGGGATCGATGGCCACTCACCTATTCCACCTGCTCAAAACAATTGTCCATTTTGGCAGTTTCCTAGTTATTTTTCTACGGTTTTTCTATTCCCAAACTTCCGGGGTTGTTTTGAGGTCCTAAACAACGTTTTTTGGTGATTCAGGGAGGCATTGGTTAATAAAAACAAGCATTTGACCTTATTCAAAATATGTAAAGCTCAAATAGGCCTTTCCAATGGACTATCGAGCACCCAAATTAGAGATCATATGTAAAAGTTATGACCCCGGGAAGTTGATTGTTCAATTAACCACCTTGGGGCCGCAAACTTTATGACAATTCATCTTCTAGGCTTATGTTTTGGAACTTTAGGGTTCTCACCCTCATGCTTATTATAAATAGGCCAGTTTGACCTCATTTTTTATTCATCTTGGCACAATTGAGCGTAGAAGCCACATCTCTTCTCAGAGATAGCTACCACCATTCTAGCCACTGTATTTACAGTATGTTCTATTTCCACCATTTAATATAATATCGTGTGTATACTATATCTCGGTTTTCATTGCAATATGTCGATGTTTATGATGTTATATTTGTTCTTTCATTTCATTCTCACATAAATCTAGATCAGCTTAAATGACGCGCTACGCTTTTGTTGCGCACTTCCATAACATCAATTTTAATTTTAAAATTATGAGCTAATGTGCGATGCATTCCATACATAGAAACACACCAATGTTTCGGTGCCCTTACGTGTATCAAATGCATCAGTGAATATTAATAATAACAAATTGAAATAATATTATATGGTTCTTTTAGTTCACGTCAATGCATCAGTAACAATGCTTTGATGTGATCTAAATGTATCGACTGCCTTAGTCAATTTAAAATTTACAGACCCTAAACAATCATAATTCAATGGTGTTGGCAGACAGTTTTGGAGATAGTTAGTTGCGCAGTGCCGAGGATGATGCACAAGGTCAAAGTTGGTGCACAAGGAGGAAGATGGTGTGCAAGGTGGATTGGTCATATTTTGTAGATCTTGGTCATTATTTTTTAGTTTTTGGTCCAAGTAGTTAGGAAGGTTATCTAAGTGGACCACGTTGTAAAAGGTGCAAGCCTATAAATAGATCTAGGATTGTAATGTAAAAGATACCTTTGGAATGAGATCATGCTTATGAGAGATTGATGTGTTGAATAAGATCTTATCGGGTCCAAACCGTGGAACTATTTTGAGAACCTGTGTTTTAATGCGAAGTAATATGACATGACAGAGATTTGATGGAACCACTCTGTCTTTTTAATTCTTTCTGTTTTCCTATTTTCCTGTGATGAGATGTGAATGAATGAATATTGAAGTATGATGTTGTTGTCTGAATGATGCAATGCCTTTATGTTTTAAATCATGTTATGCCATTAGATCTGTTTATGCATCGATTCTCTTGCTGTGATCTGAATATGATGATGTAATGAGTGTTGATATGAATTGATGATAAATGAACCAATGCTTGATCTGTGAAGTAATGTTGCAATAGCTGAATAGTAGATGATCAAACCCTCCTTCTTATGGTGGAAATGTGGTTTCGACATTTCTCCCTTGAACATCTTGGGTGAGACCTCATTTGCTCCATAGGTGTTGCTCGACAGGGTAAAACTTGTCTAGGCCGGTGCTTAGGGAGATCGATGAGTTAATGGTGTCAACATAGAGCGAACCCCTGTAGATGGATCTGTGTCAACAAATGGTTATGTTTCCGAGACCGTAGTGCATGGAGAAGGAGGACATGTTGTGGCATCCGATGAGACCGAATATTCAAGATTAGTTCGACCAGAAGGCTTGAGAATTCGCGAAAGAGGAGAATCAAAACCATGGATTGACGATAGAAAAGTGGCTAGGAAGGTACCTGTATTATGATCTCCATGAGTATTTTTCTTTGAGTTTTCGATCATCTTGTATGAGTGGTTGGCATAGTTGACCTATCAGAAGACAAATTTCCAAGGAGGTGAGCCCACATGCTGGACCCCAGAGCTGATCCAACAACTACAGGAGGTAGATAGTAGAGCGTCAAGGGTTGTCAAAGTGTGGCTTAACAACATCTTGGAAGGTTACATCACTGAGTTCATAGTCGACATAGTCAAATATTACAATGACACGTAAAGGGAGTTCTTCAAAGGACCAATAGGTAGGTTTCTGTTATCATTGCAACTCTCAATTAAGATGCTCATATGTGAAAAAGGAATATTGAAGATGAACTCCGATGAGTAGAGCCTTGGTGTGCAGGGGATGCCGATACTGCAGAGAGGAGCGTTGGATGGAATGATATGGGGTAGATGGAAGGGAGTTACAATGAGATTGTGAGGGAAACCGAGGAAGGAAGTGGTCTTCTACGAAGTGGAGTAAGGTTTCGATAAGAGAAGAGGTAGAGGACAAGAGAGAGTCTCGTTGCAACCAAGACAAGAGGCTGCGAGAAAAGATCATCAAGGGACGAAGAAACCCTATAGTGACGAAGGAGATAATCAGGCTACACCTGAGCCTAAGGAAAGACCAACCCAAAGAAACAACATACCCACACCTCTGTGCACTGCTCCACACTCAAGAAGAAATACGAGCTCAACACCAAGCTATCCAACGTGTTAGAAACACTCTAATAGTAGCGGATTAATGAACATAGGAAGAAGGCCCATGATGTAAAGGTACCTCTATTTCAGGGGAACGAGGCCGAGGATCCCGACCAATATTGGTGTTTATGTGAAGTAGTTTGGACTATAAATCAAGTTCAGAAAGCTCAGTTGGTGACAACCTTTCGAGGTCGCACACTGGATTGGTACATGAAGTGTACACAAGTTCCCACGGGGACTCCAATGAAGATTCTAGCCAAGATCAAGAAATGATTGATTGAGGAATTCAGAAAGCCTATGTATGAAGCAAAACATATCACAGAGTTAAAGGAGATCAAGCATATCCAAATGAGACTGTTTGGGATTTTGATCAGTGGTTCAAGATGCTGATGGTGAAATTTAGTTTTGGAATGAGTGATGTACAACAAAAGGAGCGGTTCATCGTGGCATTGATACCACATATCAGAATTCCCTTCATGCAACAAAATATTGTGACATAGAGCGAGGATATGGATATTGTGATGAAGCTAGAAGCCTCACCTATTGGTGAAACTAGAGTTGGTATGAATCAGATGCAAACACAACTGGTGAATATGACAATCCAATTGCAAGATATCAAGAAAGGAAGAGAGAATCACAAGGAGATTTGGTGTACTCGATGTCATGTAGAAGGAAATCATAAGGATCAGTGCCTAGATTTTTGAAATTACCTACTGTCCGGAGCTCAATATTCATTGAGTCATGGAGGCATGCCATGTTTCTGTGTCTGCCAAGTTCATGGACACCGAAACTAAGATTGTGTGTTTATGCAGAAGATTGTCATGAAGCCGACGAATTTGTATTGCACATTTTATCGGTCTATTGGGCATGAAGATAAGGATTGTCGAACATATGATTTGATCTAGGAAAGGACGATGGATGCATATTATATGAAGGGAGAAGACCATCGAATGACAAAGAGACCACCATCGTAGTAGCAACCATAGGTGTTACAGACATAGGCGCAGCCACAGTTTGCACCACAGTCACAACCGCAACCATAGTTTGTGTCACAACCACAGTTTGCTCCACTGCCACCGCCACCGTCGTACAATTAGATGCAGTATTATTTGTAGCATCCATAGTATACTCAGGCACCATACACTCAACCACAGTATGCGCAGCCGCAACTGAATCCCCCACCGCAGCAACAGTTCAATCAACCGTAATATCAACAGCAAGGAGGATTTCATGGAGAATTACGAGGAGGACGAGGTGAAGGTTTTGGACAAGGAGGAGGATGAGGTCGTGGACCTGTGAAATGTTATAATTGTGAAGTACTGGGACATTATCAGAGAGATTGCATGAAATACAAGCACAATGTACTTATTGTATCACTGCGGATCACACTGTTGAGAATTGTCTGCAATTGATCGCGAAGTGGAAAGCAAGGAACTCTTCGAAGTTGTAGAACTAGAATCAAAATCAAAACCAAAATGAAAATTAGAACACGAACAAGATAGTGAATCTGCCACCAAACCAAAAATAAGGACCAACAGTTGTGAAGATCTTAGCATAACTCAAAGTTCAATCTGGTGATGTTGCTGTCATTTCTCGTGGAGGTGCGACAACAGGAGACGATGGCCCGATTTCACAAGTCCAATTGGATGGAAAGAGCAAGGTGAAATTTGATGTTGACACTTATATGGACACATTATTTGAATCACGTGATGCGATAAGAAGACATCCAGGTAAGTTTCCTATTTATGAAATGCCACCTATTTTTTATTCAACTTCGGTAGCAGGACCATCACGACAGCATGCCAGCTTTGCAAAAATTCTTTGAAAGTTGTTTTTCACTGGAAAAAGACCCTAACAGGTTCATCAAGATTACGAGTCTACTGCATCGACCAGAGAAAGGGCGGAGGGAGTCTCCTGTGAACTCCTTGCACAAGAAGAAAACTGGAAAAGAGATGAGAATGAATATTTAGATTGGGGATTACGAGGGAGATTCATTCATTCTGGATCTAGGCTCTGATGTCAACATTCTGATAAAGTAGACATGGCATAAGATGGGGAGTCGATAGTTGGTTTGGTCCCCTGTGCAGTTGCGATTGGCTAACCAGGCAAGAGTGACACCGATTGGGTGCATACTGCATCTAGCAGTGGAAGTTGAAGGAATAAATACTTACACGGACTTCGATGTTATTGAGGTTGTTGATGGTGGGAGCTCATATCCCACATTACTGGGGATTGGATGGTCCAATGAAAGTTTGGCAGTGATTAATTTCAAGAAGCACATGATGACGTTCGAGAACCATGATATTAGAGTCATAGCCTCGATGGATCCAAATGAAGGAAAAAGGTATGTTGAACCAGTTAAGGAAGAAGTTGTATGGGGATGGGATCACATGTACAACATCTCAGAAGACTATATCTAGCCTATTGTTGATGAAGAGTTGGGATGGTGAAGTTCTATCTCTGCATATTTGGAATCTGATGATGCCTTAGAGAATTAGCAAAATCGAATGTATGAGGTATCGATTTGGAAGTGTGGCATAATTACTCAGTCGTTGCACCGAGTCGTAACAGAGATTGTTGAGTTACCAACCTATGAGGGACTTCCCAAGTTACCTAAATTCCTTATTGAATTTGAAGATTAGGTGTTAGAACCAAAGAGGTTGTTGGTGTTGGATGAAGCGTTGAAGGCTACTCCAACACGTTAGTGTGCAAAACATAAGAAGTCGATCAATGGGTGGTCGTAGTGTCGAAGTTTGATGGAAGTTCGCTTCTGCAAAGTAGAGAGGTATGATGGGAGGAATGATCCCAAAGGTCATTTGATTGCATGTCAGACCATGTGGGTGTTGTGACTGAAGGATGAGTGAGTACATGCTTTTGTGCACACGTTGGATGAAATGCCATGACACAGGTATGTATCAGCCAAGCTATGCAGAGAGATCACGACATGAGAGGATTTGTTGATCAATTTTAGTCACACCTTCAGTTTTGTAGATGCTAATCCAGTCATTAATAGTGCGCTACATCATATCCATGATGTTGTTCTGAAGTTTGTTCCAGTTGCATATCTCGTGGACCCGCATGAAGTACCAATGATGCAATCGATGATGGAGTGTTACAACGTGATGAGAGGGCTTAATGATGGTGATAATCCAAGAAACATCCACATTCCAGAGATAGAAGGAAGTCGGGATATCATGGCACCTGAGATACTGACATATAAAATCAATCAGCCATTGAAGATTCATAAAGTCAACATTGGGATAGAGGAGCAACCAAAGTTCATGAATATTGGAGACTGTTGAGATGAAGAAAGAATGGCACATATCACTGATCTATTGCATGAGTGTCAATACTTGTTTCTGATTTTTTTTTCTAAAATAAAGGGGATACTAGGAGATTTGGGAGAGATGAAGATCCCTATGAAGCCAGATGCAAAGCCAATGCGACATCGTCTGTATCGTCTGAATCCACGATACAAGGAAAGAGTAAAGGCTAAGCTCAATAGGATGCTAAACGCAGGAATCATAGAACCAATTGAAGAATTAGAATGGATCAATCCTATGGTTGTGAAAGATAAAAAGATAGGTAAGGTTTAGATCTATGTTGATCTCAAAAAACTGAACGATGCATGCCTTCATGATCTGTTCCTAAAACCATTTACTGATGAAGTACTGGAAGGAGTAGGCGGTCAAGAGATCTATTTGTTTACAGATGGATTTTTTGGCTATCATCAAATCAATATTACAAAATAGGATCAACATAAGAAAACGTTTGTGACTGAATGGGGATGTTATTAGTACAAAGTGATGCCCTTTGGACTGAAAAATGCACCTACGATATTCTCTAGGATCGTAGTTGTTGCATTCAAGGATTTTATACGGAAGTTTTTGACAGTATACATGGATGAATGGACGGTTTATGGACTAATAAAGGATCATCTCGCAAATATGCGAGTGATGTTGGAGAGATGTTGACAAAATTAGATTTTACTGAATTTGAAGAAGTGCATATTTTGTGCACTGTAATACCCTGGTTTTGACCCTGTTTGCGTTAAAGGGTACATGATGTATATTTTGTAATTAATCATGGTGAGGAGCTAAAGGCAAAAGCCCCACCATCGATTTGGCTGTGTTATGTTTTCGGCAAGATGGATCATTGCCGATGGTATATCGTGCTATTCGACACATTATAGCTTTGGCATCATGTAAATATGCACATCAATTTAATTAAACCTACAACCAGCTACGATGGTGCAACGTTAAATGAAAAGGGCATGATCTCCAAGGGTAAGTGGGGGATTGCTAAACATGGACCCCTGGGGAAAAGCCACGTGTTGCCACTCTCTTTTTGTCTCCTTAAACCACCACCACGCTCATGCTTGCACCCACTCTCCACGACGTGCCTTCTGGGTAACAAATGGTTTTCCTACTACGTGGATCACGAGTCTGTTCGTCTCCTCTCACATGGGATGAGTTAAAAGGGGTTTCACATTCCATTGTTGGGGTTCCTTTTTGCCTCATTGATTGTTGGTTTGCGAGCATGCTAGCTCTTCCTCTGCCCCATGAATTTGATGGCTGCGGATTGATTCTTTACTCGGATTCACACAGAGTTTTGTGTCTTTTTTTCCATCTTTATCAGACAGGGTACTATCCTGTTATTTCCATCGTTGAAATTGTGGTTATAATGGCATCCATAGTTCTACAGGTTGCGTTATGTCTCTCACACAGAGATTGGAAATCTGGTATTTTCCATTTTCGGTCTGTGTAAGTTTTCCCAGCGATTGCAATGAGATTTGTGTGCTATGGGTTCATAGTTGTATTGGGCTACTGTTTTCCATGATTTGCTTGGCTGTATTTTTTCCCCTTTTTATGGTGGTATCGGTTAGGGATTGCTATGAGTACCTATGTTCTGCTTGACTGAGTTTCCCCCTGTCCATGCTGGAAGTTCAGTTTCTTTTCTTTTGCGGACTATGGAATGTTGCCATCATTTCATTATGAGTTGTGGCTGTTTATTTGTGGAAATTGAACCCAGGTGTTAGAACAATTACACTCACAAAAATTGCCAATTACACATGCAAATTACACACAAAGGAGACTGAATATGGAGCAGAACACTAATCTGTATTGAATAAGTGTACAATATCCAACCCTGTGAAGTCATAGGCTGCCATAATAAATAATTACATGAGAGATTCGAATGCATAAGGATGCCATTCGAATTTGGTCAAAAGCAGGCTTACTAAATCTAAGCAAATCTCCCATAGGTGCATAAAGCAATTTCCAAATCTATCTAGAAGCTCATGAATTGGAAAAATCAATTAGGCAAGCTAATAGATGATGGAAGGACAACTCATACATGCTTTTCGTAGGAGAAAAGAGTGGAGGATGATGAGGACAAAAAACAATTTAACTTCACCTAGTCAAACTTTCCCAATTTGCCTTAAAACTCAGCAAAAGCAGACATTCGCTAGGAAGGCCAGGAATAAAGCAGATTTGATTCCAAGTGGTTTCCCAAGCACTCCATGACTCAAATTTAGCAAGTTTGACCACTTTGGATGTGTGGAGGACAACTTGCATAAGGTGGAATATGGAAACTAGGAAAATAAGACAAAAATTGGATTAATTAATGTCTAAGGTAGCTAACTATGGGTTGATTATTATAACACCCCCTCTGAAGCTTGACTTATGAGTAAAATATTAGAAAATTATAGGGCCTAGCAACAAGGCTTAGTCACCCTTTACATACTGCATGTCCATTTAACCAAGGAAAGAGGCAAAAACCCAGTGGGAAAAATCCTCCCTTAAACATGGACAGTAAAACAAAATTTGAAAATATTGTCATCACTCATGCTTCACACCATGATCAACAATCCCCAGTAGTGATTTGACATTGCTGAATGTATTCTCAGAAAAAAATTTGGTGAAGATATCTGCTACTTGTTCTGAAGATGAACAGAAGAGTAGGTGAATGGTGCCATCATGCACAAGCTGTCTGATGTAGTGCATATGGATCTCAATGTGTTTGGTTCTCTGTCTCTGAACTAGATCATTACAGATTTGAATGGTACTCTGATTATCACAATAGATAGTAGTTGAGTATTCTGATTCGAAGCCGCACTCACCAAGTAACCCCTGCAACCATAAACATTGAGTTGCTGCATTTACAACTCCTCTGTACTCTGCTTCTGTAGATGAGAGTGCCATGGCACTCTGTTTCTTGATTGACCAGCTGATTGGTCCTTCAGCAAGCATGAACACATATCCTGATGTTGACTTTCAATCTGTGTTGTCACCTTCCCAATCACTGTCAGTAAACCCAATCAAATCAAGATCAGATTTAGCTTTGTAGAAGATCCCATGAGTCTTTGTTCCTTGAACAAAGTTAAGGATCCTTTTGGCTGCTCTCCAATGGATCTCATGAGGCTGATCCATGTATCTTGAAGCCACACTTACTGCATAAGAAATATTAGGTCGAGTATGTGTAAGATACAACAAACATCCAATCAATTTCCTATACAGTGTATTGTTTACCATAGGTGAAGAATCAACTTCTTCAAGCTTAACTCCTGAAAGGAAGGGAGTCTTGCTTGGCTTGCAATCCTTCATGTTGAATTTGTTCAGCAAATCCAAGGCATACTTGGACTGATGCACTTTGATTCCTTGTTTGGTTTGAGCAATCTCGAGCCCCAAGAATTGGCTCAATAAGCCAAAATCAGTCATTGAGAATGCATGGTTCATTGCATCCTTCAAGGAAGCAATTTCATCCTTTGAGCTTCCTGTAATGAGAAGGTCATCAACATACAAAACAATAATCATTAATGAACCATGAATCAGCTTCAAATAGACATTTGGATCTGACTTGCATCGAACAAAATTCAGTGATAGCAGAAAGCTATCAATCTTGGCATACCAAGCCCTGGGGGCTTGCTTAAGCCCATACAATGACTTCTTTAGCCTGCACACAAGAGATGAATTAGTAGCAAATCCTTGATGCTTCTGAATGTAAATCTCTTCAGTGAGATCTACATTCAGGAAAGCACACTTCACATCCATGTGATGTACCTCCCACTACTTCGAAGCTGCAATGGCTAAGGCTAGCCTAATGGAGTCCATCTTTGCCACTGGTGCAAAGGTCTCATTGTAGTCTATGCCATGTACTTGTGAGTATCCCTTGGCTACCAATCTAGCCTTGTATTTCAAAGGTGAACCATCAATAGCAAATTTGGTTTTGTAAACCCACTTACACTGAACTAGCTTCCTCCCTAGGGGAAGATCAACTTTGGAGTGAGCTGAACTCTTCTTTCATGGATGTTTTCCATATTGGATCATTTGCTGCATCTTCATATGTTTGTGGGTTTGATTCAACCATTAGATAGCATTTCTCTACAAACATAGGATCTTTCATGCACAGAGCACTCTCAAACTGAGATCTAGTCCTCCTAGGATCATTAGGATTTCCAGCTAGTTCTCCAGCTGCATGAATGGTCTTTGTTGCCCATTTTGGTCTTGTAGGACTGTTAGGATCTGCAATTAAATCATCATTAATAGACATATCAGAATCAGCAAGTTCAACTATCTCTTCACTTACATTCAATGGTTCTGGTGGTGAAGAGGATTCTCCAACTTCCACTGCTGCTAAAGGCTCTTCTTGGAATTGAACACACCTTTCAATGAAGGCTTTGTTTGTGCTCAAATTGATCAGCTTGTACCCTTTTGAATCTTCAGAGTACCCAACAAATAGACACCCTTGGCTTTGGGGCTGCAAAGCCTTCCTCTTTTCTGTTGGAATTCTAGCCCAAGCCCTTGAGCCAAAAATCCTGAAATGGGTCACATCTGGCTTGTGCCCACTCCATGCTTCGAAAGGAGTCATACTATCAAGATGTTTATGAGGCACCCTATTCTGTATATAGGTTTCATAGTTTATATCTTTGGCCCAAAACTTTGGTGGCAAATTCTTAGCCTCCATCATGCAAGTTGGCATCTCTTTCAGTGATCTGTTCTTACTCTCAGCAACACGATTATGCTGTGGTGTGTAAGGCATAAAATGCTGCATCTGAATACCTGCATCTACACAATATTGAATGAACTTAGACTTGACATACTCACCACCATTGTCATATTTGGGGACCTTCAGTTTCCTCCTAGACTGTTTTTCAACCAAATCCTTAAAGACTTTGAAGAGGCCATAAACGTCAGACTTGTGTTTCAGGAAGTAAACCCAGCAATACCTGGAAAAATAATCTATGAATGTCAATGCATATTTGGCCTGAATCATTGACATATAGGGAAATGGGCCAGCAACATCACTGTGGATCAACTCAAGAGGTGCATAGGTTCTCTCATGACTAGATTTCTCAAATTTATGCTCTGGGTGTTTTCCTAAGATGCAACCTTGACAGACTCCTTTGGAAAACTTAATCTTTGGTAACCCTATGACCATTTCTTTTTCACTAAGATCAGAAAGATACTTGTAATTGAGGTGGCCAAATATTTCATGCCAAAGCTTGCTTGCCTCATTAGCATGAATCAGAAGAGCAGAGGGGTTTGAGTAGGGTAGGAAGTGTGAGAACGTGTATACCTTCGAAGTGTGATTTGCAACTCCTTTTGCAATGACTTTACCACTTGAGATCTCTGTGATCTCAAATTCATTAGGGGAGAATATGACCTTCTTTGGAGACCCTGTGTGGGTCATCTGATACACTCATAAGAGGTTAGAGGCAAGACCTGGAACATACAACACATTGCTGAACTTACCATGGTCAATATCAATCCTCCCTTTGCCCAAAATTTCAGTGAGAGAGTCATCTCCTAGTAGAATTGGTGGAACTTTAGACATGTCAAGTGAGGTGAATGCCTCCTTGGTCGAAACCATATGTCTTGAAGCTCCAGAATCAATGATGAAACTAGGTGAGATTGATGTGCTAGCAACCAATGCATGAACTTTCTCTTTGTCTTCTGAATTTGATCCTCCTTCCCTCTTCTTTGAGCTATCAGGAAGGGAGATGTTATTCTTCTCTAAGAGTTGGGTTAGCATGTCAATTTGCTTCTTCATTCAGGAGCTTTCAGGATGATTTCCCTTACTGCAGTATGCACACTTGCTCGTTTCTCCTTTGTTCTTCTTCTTCTGGAAGTTCTTCTTGGAACCTTGGGGCTCCTCTGGAGACTTGTTCTTGTCTCTCTTTTGCTTAGGTGGCTTCTTAGCTTTCTTCTTGCCTTTTGAATCCACCCTCAATTCTCCAGCAACCAGAGCTTGGTCTTTGGAAGGTTTGATGGTGCCCATCATCACCAGTTTATCTTGTTCTTGTGTGAGAGATTCCATGAAATTTGCAAGGCTAGAAATTTTCCAGGATCGAGCTGTCAAATTTGTGGCATAGAAGGTCGATACAAACAATGAATAGTTAGGGCCAAGCTTTGAGAGTATGGCCAAAACTAGTTTCTCATCCTTATTTTCGATCCCGCACCGTTTTAGCTGCAAAACAAGGGCTTTGAACTTGGAAAAATAGAGTTGCAGGGATTCAAAGCTATTGGGACTCAGGGAGATCAATTCATTTTCAAATTGATGTCCCCCCATTTCATCTGTCTTACTAAAAATCTCAACAAGCTTCTCCCATACTTCATTTGGTGATGTCAATCCATAAAGATGGAAAAGGAGGTCTCTAGATATGCTCAGACATAGGAGACCATAGGCGTCATCCCTCATGTTGTGCCATTTAATTTTCTCTACAGCTGCATTGGGCTCTGCTTCTGTTGCCATAGTCACTCTGTAGAGGCCTTTCACTCTCAAAAGTATCTCCATCTCTGCTTTCCATTCAAAGAAGATAAATGGAGTCAAGATGATCTTCTGAGATTGATCCATAGCTCAGAAATTGTCCCTTCAGTCCGCAGAATGCTCCCAGTCAATGATGTCAAACCTGCAATACATATTGGAAGGAGATAAATTGATCTACAAGGGCTTTGATACCATGTGGAAATTGAACCCAGGTGTTAGAACAATTACACTCACAAAAATTGCCAATTACACATGCAAATTACACACATAGGAGACTAAATATGGAGCAGAACACTAATCTGTATTGAATAAGTGTACAATAGCCAACCCTATGAAGTCATAGGCTGCCACAATAAAGAATTACATGAGATATTCGAATGCATAAGGATGCGATTCGAATTTGGTCAAAAGCAAGCTTACTAAATCTAAGCAAATCCCCCATAGTTGCATAAAGCAGTTTCCAAATCTGTCTAGAAGCTCATGAATTGGAAAAATCAATTAGGCAAGATAATAGATGATGGAAGGACAACTCATACATGCTTTTCATAGGAGAAAAGAGTGGAGGATGATGAGGACAAAAAACAAGTTAACTTCACCTAGTCAAACTTTCCCAATTTGCCTTAAAACTCAGCAAAAGCAGGCAATAAAGCAGAAAAAGCAGACATGTGCTAGGAAGGCCAGGAATAAAGTAGATTTGATTCCAAGTGGTTTCCCAAGTGCTCCATGACTCAAATTTAGCAAGTTTGACCACTTTGGATGTGTGGAGGACAACTTGCATAAGGTGGAATATGGAAACTAGGCAAATAAGACAAAAAATGGATTAATTAATGTCTAAGGTAGCTAACTATGGGTTGATTATTCTAACATGATTTACCCTGGTCTTGGGTTGCTTCTTGGTTGCTAAGGTTATTGGGATTTTCGCTGAGTTGTTTTGGCCACGCTAGGGCCAAGAACAACTCTGAAGCGTTGTTTGACCTGAACTGTGTTTTGCCTTTTGGTTTTGGGTTGTCACCCTATTGTCTTCATCTTCCTCATAGAGCTGTGAACTGTTTGTTTTGCTGTGGTATGCAGTGGTTGGTCTTCAGAATGTTGAGAGTGGGATTAGAGGCTGGGTATGCTTGAGAAAACTGGTGTTTGAGGTCACCAGCTTAGCATTTATCCTTCCCTAGCTCCTTGACGACATGATAAACCGTACTGAATGGGCTTTGCTGATTGGTGTACCTTAGCTATGTGTAAGCCTGATTTGACCCTTACTCCTTGAGGAATCATGCCCGGCTCAGGGGTGGCAGTGTTGCTGAGGGATTGATGAGCATGTTGGCCTATGGTTGGGTTGAACGTTGCAGCAACGTAGCTGGTTGCGGGACGAGTTCCTATCAGATGAGTATTCTTGTCCATTTTACTTCTGCAATTATATTTACTGATTAATGAATATGATGGACATGTGGAATGCTTGAATGAATGTATGTTTGCTTTTGATATGTATATTGAGGATTATGCATCTTAGTATGTATTATGTTTAAGCTTTTTATTTCAGCATTATATGCCTGTTCAAGTTCATGGGGTTGTTTTCCCGTATGTTTGGTGTTAGTAGCGTCCTCTTCACCGGTCAGAGGGTCAGGGACGTTACAGTGTGGTATCAGAGCTAAAGGTTGCAGCGTGGGCCTGAATGGGCCATGATAGATCAGATAACAGGGGCAGTATTATTCTTGCACATTGATCTAGGAACAAAGTATCAATCTCATCAAAGAATAATCAACAAATAACTCATCAAATGGTGTTAATCAAAACTGGAATCGGTTTCCTCTTTGTATATTTAATAAACAATGAATGGTTACAATACCAATGTCAAGCAATAGCTTGAATCCATGAGGAATTCGAATACCTAAGGAGGCAATTCAAAATCAATGAGTGAGTCTGGCTTAACTGACTCTGAGCCATTCAATCACACTCAGTTAACCACTTGACCAAAACCCTAATTGACTCACCAAACCCTAACTGAAGTCAGAGTGCAATAAATGACTGAATCTCAACTGAAGGAGATCAAACACATGCCATAGCAAGCCAACCATCAAGTGCTAGTGCTCCATGACTTCAATGAACCCCAATGAGGTTAACTAAAGCTGAACTGATCATCAGAAGTAGGTGGAGGTGCCCCTGTTGACTCCAGATCATTAAATAATATTAAATAATATATTTAATGAGAGGAGGCACCTTAACTAACTGGTTGAACTGATTGTAACCAACAGTTAGCAATTAGGTGCATTAATATCACTTAGATCACCCTCGGAGTGCTCCAGTTAGCCTCCTTGATTGTAGGAGAAGGCTAAGTTAGACTCCTTGACTGTAGGTAGGCATAGGTGTGACTGGATGACGGAAATTAATGCTCCACTGATGTCAATTAATGTCAATTATATTTAGGATAGTGGTTTAACTAGGCCAATTTGACCAAAAAGAGTATGTATGATGGTAAATGTCTCCAACACCCCCCCTTAAGCTATACTCAGGAAGAGTTAGAAAACATAGATGCATAAAAATGCTAGGGCCCTGGAAACTAAGGCCATAGGTCACCTTGTATAATGCTAAAATTGAAACAATGCTCAAAGCAAACTAAGTGAGGAAAAGAGTGAAAACCCAATGGGAAAAACCCACCCTCAAGATGAACACTGAAAGTAGTCTGAATCACCCTAATGAACTCACCCCCAATAGTGAACAGAGGTAAGTGAACTTCTTTTCTAAAAATCTCTTGGTGAATATGTTTGCAATCTGCTCATCAGTCGGGCAGTATTATAGAATGATGGTCCTGTCATGCACTAGCTCCTTGATGTAGTGCATGTGAATCTCTACATGCTTGGTCCTCTGCTTGGTAACTGGATCCATGGATATCTTAATAGCACTCTGGTTTTCACAAAGGAGCACAGTGGACAAAGTAATACCAAGATCAAACTCTGAAAGAATTCCTTGCAACCAAACTGCTTGGATGCAAGCATTCACCGCTCCTCGATACTCGGCCTCTACTGAAGATAGTGCTATTGCAGCCTGCTTTTTGCTTGACCAGAAAATGGGGCCACCACCAAACATGAATACATATCTAGAATTTGACTTCTGATCAACAGAATCACCCACCCAATCGGAATCTGTGTATCGAACCAACTCTAGCTCGGAGTCTGTAGCATAGTGAATGCCGTAGGTCCTGGTTCCCTGAATGTATTGGAGGAGCCTCTTGGCTTCCTTCCAATGAATATTATGAGGCTACTGCATGTATATTGATACAACATTCACATCATAACAAATATCAGGCCTAGAATGTGTCAAGTACAACAAGATACCAATCAGCTGTCGATAGATAGTGCAGTCCATGGGAGGTGTGTGTTTTCCTTCTTCAAGGCTGATCCCTGAAAGGAAAGGGAATGGTGCAGGCCTACATTCAGCCATGTTAAACTTTACTAACAGGTCTGAAGTGCATTTGGACTGAGTGACCATAATCCCATCAGAATTATTCTCGATTTCGAGCCCCAAAAATTGTTTTAGAAGCCCCAAATCACTCATTTCAAAGGCATTGTGGAGAGCAGTTTTGATGGCTGAAATGGAGGCAACTGTGCTACCTGTGATCAGTAAGTCATCAACATATAAAACAATTATAATTATATGACCATCATGCTTCTATAAATACACATTTGGATATGATCTACATCTCTGAAAGTTTTGCGAGAGAAGGAAGGCATCCATCTTGGAATACCACTCTCTTGGGGTTTGTTTTAACCCGTATAGTGACTTCTTTAGCTTGCAAACCAAAGATGGATCAATGATGTATCCCTTGGGATTCTTCATGTATATCTCCTCATGAATATCTCCATGCATAAATGCTGACTTAACATCCATGTGATGCACCTCCTAGTGCTTGGATGCTGAAATAGCCAAAAGAAGGCGAATGGAGTCCATTTTTGCAACCGGTGCAAAGGTCTCATGGTAGTCCACTCCTTGGATCTGAGAGAAACCTTTTGCTACCAACCTTGCATTATATTTGTAGGTGCTTTCATCAGCAGAAAACTTTGTCTGAAACACCCACTTGCATTGAACTAATTTCCTTCTCGGAGGAAGAGAAACTAGCTCCCAAGTAGTTTTTTTTTGAAGAGAATTCATCTCTTCATCCATGGCAACTTGCCATCTTGGATCATTCTGAGCATGGTAGTAGGATTTTGGATCTGAAATAATCATCAAATAGCAATTTTTAGACAACAAATTATCAGAACAAGAGAGAGCAATACCTGCTCTTTGGAAATCAGACCGGGTTCTCCTTGGATCATCCGGATTTCCAATGTTGTCTCCTGCGGAGGAGAGTGTCTGTTGGGCCCATGTAGGAAGATGATTTTGCACTTTAGGTTATGATTCAACATATGATAATTGCTGCACACTGATATAAGAAATTAGAGGATCCAAATCAGGGTCATCACCCCCAATTTCATCATCCAAATATTCAGTAGAATAGGAAGGAAATTCAACAGTTTTCTCCTTCACTAGTTCCACCTCCTGAAGAGGCTCATCGAACTTGACACTTTTCTCGATGATAATCTGTTTGGTATTGATATCCAGTAGCTTGAATCCTTTATATTCATTAGGATACCCAATATACATACATTCTATGCTTTGTGGTTGCAAAGCCCTTCTTTTATCAAGCAGAATCCAGTCCCATGCAGTGGACCCAAACACCCGTAGGTTCCACACATCTGGCTTGTGTCTGAAGTATGATTTGAAAGGAGTATTTCCTTTCATGGATGAGTGTGGAACCCTGTTCTGAATGTATATTGCAGCATGCATGGCTTCAGCCCACAAATTTGCAGCAAGCTTCTTTGACTCCAACATACAGGTGGTCATCTCCTTGAGAGACTGGTTCTTCCTTTCCACTACTCCGTTCTGCTGGGGAGTGTAGGGAATTGAATGCTGGAACTGAATACCACTTTGGGAGCATATGTACAGAAAATTATTACTGACATAATCCCCTCCATTATCAGATCTCAAGAGCTTGATCTTAATCCCAGAGGCATTTTCGATCAAGGCCTTCAATGCAGAAAATTTTTCACATACTTCTGATTTCTTTTTGAGAAAGAAAACCCATGTATACATTGAAAAATCATCAATAAAAGTAAGGAGGTACCTTGATCCATTCATGGATGTGATAGACATTATACCACTGATATCAGAATGTATCAGCCCCAATATTCTTGTAGCTCGGTTTGCCTTCCCCCGATTGAACTTGTGCTCAGGGTGTTTTCCAATCACACAACCCTTGCAAATTCCCGTGGTTGCCTTGATGACCAGGAGGCCTTCAACCATGGAGTATTTCTGTAATTGCTGCAAATATTTGAAATTAATATGGCCAAACCTCTCATGATACATCCTGCTAACCTCATTTCCATGAGTTAGCAGAGCGGTGGGCTTTGCATCCGCAACAAAGTGAGAGAACTCATAGGCTTTTGCATGATGGTTTGCAAGGCCTTTAGCAATGAGTTTCCCAGATGCAATTTATGCTATCTCAAAATATTTTGGGATGAAAGAGACTCTGTTAGGCATTCCTGTATGTGTCATTTGATAGACACTAAGGATATTTGCTGCTAGAGACGGTACATACAAAACATTAGGGAAAAAACCATTTTCTAGATCTACAGTACCTTGTCCTTCGGAAATGATGGTGGAGTCATCTCCCATGTGGATGGGGATGGATTTTCTAGTCTCCAAGGATTAAAAGGAGTATTTTTCAGCCATCATGTGATTCGAAGCTCCACTGTCAATCAGCAGTGCTTTGGACTTTGAAGTGCTTGCCATGAGGGCATGACCTTTCTCATGCTGTGGTTCCCAATCTTGGTGATCTCTCCTCCGAAAGCTCTTCGAAGGATTGATGCGATTCCTCTCAAGGAGAGAGGTTGCTTCATCAAGATGTTTCTTCATGTAGGCATGTTCAGGGTGAAAACCCTTCCCATTATAAGAACACTTGAATTTTTCTTTCCCATTGTGCCCTTTTCCTTTGTTCTTCCTTGAACCAGAAGATTCATAATGCTGCTGGTTTTCAACTCTAGGCTTGGGAGCATCAAATTTAGTTTTCTAATTTTTCTGCTGCTTTCCTTTACCCTTCAGATCTTTGGGCCCCTAGACATGGAGGGCTTGATCACGGGAAGATCGGATAATCCCCATCTAGACAAGCTTGTCATGTTCATTAGTTAGGGACTCAATGAAGGCATTGAGTGTAGGCATCTTCCATCTGGGGGTTGTGAGCTTCCCTGCATGGAATGTAGAAACAAAAATTGAATAATCAACCCCAAGTTTGGAGAGGATGGAAAGAATGAGCTGATCACCCTCCTTCTCCACATTGCATTGCTTCAAGAGTAAAACAATATGCTTGAACTTTGTAAAGAAATCATTCAGAATCTCGAAATTGGAAGGTTGGAGAGACATGAGTTCATTTTCGAGTCGGTAAACTCTCAAGTCATCATGCTTTCCGTATAGAGATTCCAATTTGTCCCATATTTCTTTTGGTGTCTTCAAATCCGTAATATGGAAGAGAAGGTCTTCAGAAATAGAGAGGCACAAGAAACCGAAGGCTTCATCCTTCTTGTTCAAGAATCTTGATTTTTCTATGCCAGATCCAAGCTCAACTTCAGTGTCCATGGTGACTCTAAAAAGTCCTTTGGAGTGCAACTGAATCTCCATTTTATTTTTCCATGAGTGGAAATTGTATGGAGTCAAGAGATCTGCTAAGGAGGCCATCTGGATGTGCTGTAGCGAATGCTTCACTTGTAGAAACCTAAAAATCAAAATAGAAAGGGCAAAATAAGGTCGGACAGCCTAGACATTCAAGGATTTCATCACACCTAGCATAGTCAATCAAGCAATCTTGATCAACAAGTTCTTTACTTGGGATATTGAGTGGTAAGCCTTCGCTTCTGGTGCAGTGCTGGAATTTTGAGCTATTGCTCACTTTTCATGGAGAAATCTGTCAAAAAGATTTTTTTTGAGAGATAGATCTTCGTCCCGCCGTATGCTCTAATACCATATTATTCTTGTACACTGATCTAGGAACAAAGCATCAATCTCATCAAATAATAATCAACAAATAACTCATGAAATGGTGTTAATCGAAATTGGAATTGGTTTCCTCTCTGTATATTTAATAAACAATGAATGGTTACAATACCAATGTCAAGCAATAGCTTGAATCCATGAGGAATTCGAACACCTAAGGAGGCAATTCGAAATCAATGAGTGAGTCTGGCTTAACTGACTCTGAGCCATTCAATCACACTCAGTTAACCACTTGACCAAAACCCTAATTGACTCACCAAACCCTAACTGAAGTCAAAGTGCAATAAATGACTGAATCTCAACTGAAGGAGATCAAACACATGTCCTAGCAAGCCAACCATCAAGTGCTAGTGCTCCATGACTTCAATGAACCCCAATGAGGTTCACTGAAGCTGAACTGATTATCAAAAGTAGGTGGAGATGCCCCTGTTGACTCCAGATCATTAAATAATATTAAATAATATATTTAATGAGAGGAGGTGTCTTAACTGACTGGTTGAACTGATTGTAACCACTAGTTAGCAATTAGGTGCATAAATATCACTTAGATCACCCTTGGAGTGCTCCAGTTAGCCTCCTTGACTGTAGGAGAAGGATAAGTTAGCCTCCTTGACTATAGGTAGGCGTGGGTGTGACTGGATGATGGGAATTAATGCTCCATTGATGTCAATTAATGTCAATTATACTTAGGATAGTGGTTTAACTAGGCCAATTTGACCAAAAAGAGTGTGTATGATGGTAAATGTCTCCAACAGGCAGGTTGCCTACTGTCCAAAAGAAACCAGGAAAAGATGGGTGAAGATAAGAAAACTCAGAAAATTTCTAACTGCCAGAACTATTAGCCCATCGGAGCACTTAGTGGGAAGGCCACCTAACGGATAGTTGATCCGACGGTCGATGCGGCGGAAGGCTGCAGAGGAGAAATTTCGGAAAATTTCTAAGTGTTTGGCCATCGGCACATCGAAAGGCTTAGATAGATGGATCGCCGATGCTTAGCCGATTGACCGCCGCCATTGCGGATGGCTAGACCACTATGCCTTCGATGGATAGAGCCTGCAACCGTCGACATTGTAAAGAAAGTTTAAAATTTTTTCTAAGGCCCGAAATTGTTGACCATTGGAAGAAGTTAGTGGTTCGTGCGCCCACCATTGCGAAAGTATAGAGCACTATCCTTTCGACGAGAAGACATTTCGACTACTGATTCCAATCAAGTTATGCTTCAGCCACCGATCGGAACATATTAACGGATTGGGCCATCGATCGAAAACAGATAAAAAATGACGAGCCATCGTCGCTGTTGTTGATTGAACTATTTCACCGACGAATAAAAGATCGTTGAACCGATGAACATCGGCAAGAGTTAGTTGAATGGGTTGCCACCATTGCGGCTGCTGTGGGGACTAAAACACCGATGCAGTAGTGCTAGTGGTTTTGACCATCGATAGAAGAAAAAAGTTTCAAAATTTTGTTTAAGTGTTGAAATCATCGGCGGAGATTAATTGATCGAGCACTCACTGTTGTGGATGGCTAGACCACTATGCTTCTGACGCATAGAGCCTACGACCACCAACGTCGAGGAATTTTGGAAAATTCGATGAAGTAATGGGACCGTTGGCGATCTACGATGATTAGTTGATTGCATCACCGATGCACAATTGATCATGTTGCCGATGCGTCGAAAGTTGATGACTATAGTGAAAGGAATTAGTGGAACAAAGCACCGCTGTTGTGGAAGCCTAGTCCACTAACACTCCGATGGTTACAGATTCCACTTGCCGATGCTGGGGTGGTTGTTAGTTGTTGTGGCGATGTATAAGGGAAGATAGAGCCGACAGAGTTGGCGGAATATAAAGGAAGCTCCCACCGACTGACAGTTAAATGAATCAGCGAAAGAGAAAAATTTTCAAAAGTTTTCTAAGTCATGGAACCATCGGTCATCGACGATGGTTAGTTGATCACATCGCCGATGATCAGAGGATGTGGTCGCCAATGAGCTACGACAGGTAAATTTTGTTGAACGTCTGTTGTTGTGGAGATCGTGAGGACTAAGCATCCGATGAGGAATGAATCCAAGCGCTGATGCCGCAGCTTCTAGGGATTCCGATTGCCGATGGACGAAGAAAATTAAAAAAAATTTCTAAGGAACAAGATCATCGGGCATTGAAAAATGATTGGAGATCGGGTCATCGATGAACAGTGCACTAATCCTTCGACGCATACATGTTCCCGATGCTGATGTGTTTTCAGCCTTCGATTGGAAAAGGATCGAAGATGATGAGCCGCCGTTGCGGCTGCAGAATGAACTATTCCATCGATGTTAGTCCTTCTAGTCACCGATGCCAGGGTGTTCAGTGAACATCTGGGATCACTACGGAAGCGACAAATGGAAGAGAATTAGGCAATGAAGCAGCCGACATGAAGAAGAAGAAAACGAAAAATTTTCCTAAGTAAAGAAAACATCGGAAAAGTTTGGTAGACTACCATTCTGATGAATAATTGCTCCAACCACCGATCGAAAAAGTTTAGTTGATCAGACCATCGACCGAAAAAAGTTAGCGGATGGAGAACCACTGTTGCGGCAACCATGTGGGCTAGCGTTTTGATGGTTAGAATTTTAGTTTCCGATCTCTAGTAGACTTGTGGCTGCAGAAGAGATAGTTTGAAGGTGGGCTACCATTGCACAAAGATTGATGACTAACCGGCCGATGCGTAGGGCACCGGGTCGCTGACGCAGCGGTTAGCCTAGGATATCACTGAAGAAATTCAAAGCGATAGTCTACTAAGGACCCGATATGGCGGACATAATTAAACAACAGGTCGCCGATCGGAAGCTTAGTCGGTTCGCCTGTGAAAATCATATTAATATTTCTTTCCATTGTTGCGGCTGCTCAAGCAACTATGCACCCGATGAACAATTGATTTTCTCGTTGATACAGATTGGGAGTTTAGTCATTTGCCACTGAAATGCCGGAGAGGAATAATGGAACAGTCCATCGATGAAATTTGGAAGTTTAGACCACTATAGGTTTGATACACCAGAGAAGGATAGATAAGCAAACTGCCGATGAGCAGTGCGGAAGATTAGTGGTTCGCTGCCAAAACACCGGAAAGTCAGTAAAGAAAGGACCCAATGAACAGTCCTTGACATCGTCGATGCAAATCGAAAGACTAGTCCACTGAGGATCCAAAATGTCAGAAACTTAGTTGGGAAGTGACCTGATAGGGAGAAAGAAAATTGGGTTTTCCAGTGAAATTTTCAGTGGATTCCAGCTAAGTGTTTCAATGAATTTTCATGGAATTTTTCAGTAGTTTCAGGGCTAAAAGGGAAGAAAATTCCAGGCGGCCGAAATTAACAATTCAGACCAAAATACAGTTGAGTGTTTTGCCTAAATTTGATGAATGTCATCGTTTTAGAAGTGGTGTAGTTTTCACACGCAAGGTCAGAATGAAGCATGTGGATAGGCATCGGAAAGCTTATCCAGCAAGGAATAAGGGAGAGTCACCAAAATATAAGTATGGAGTAGTAAAATTCTAGTGATTGCTTGAAAGAGAAATGTGTTGCTGTCAATATGGACAAATCTGGGAATTTCATGCCTAGAGGTAGCAAGACCATGAAGTCAAACCGACTGTTGTGTGGAATAGGAGTTCCATGCAAGGATGTGGGGCTTGAAAAGGGAAGTTTCGTTAAACCCTATCTTGCTGATTATAACTACATTTCATAAGTTTTATACATGAAATGTATGAGGATATGCTTTGCATACATAGGATATTGAGGATTTTACATTTATAATGAACCACTACAGATAGTTATTGCATTGGTGTTGGCATTAGTGGGTAAACCAATGACAACATGGACCTGGTTGAATATGTTGCTGATGCTGACAAATGTGACTAGAAACCCTCTGGAGAAAGGGATAAGGAAACAAGTCCATAATCAAAAGTTGGTGAGCAACTTCTGCAATCATCTGCAAAGGACCAACCAAACTGGTAATGCCAAGGGTGTAAGTAGGACCTGTTATGTCAGGAATTTGTTTCTTACCTTTTCATGTTCGATTACCATTTTGATCAAGTTTTCTTATTTCTTTGACTTTATCTTTTTAATTACCATAGGAGCTTTTGGGTATTGACTTTAATTTTTAAGTTTTTTTCCTTTAGAGTTATTTTGTTTTTTCCTCCCTTAGGTCTTAAAAGGTTTTAAAAGGTCATATTATCGAATGATGTGGTCGCAAATAGCATTTTGAGCATGGTCCTGCATAGTCATAGTTCAAACAGCTTTCAAACTACATTCAAAATGACAAAAAGCTGAAAAACAGCAAGAAAATAGCACTAAAATTATTCTTGTAGCGCTGGAGCCGAAAAATAATGAAGGCGCGCTACAAGAATATCGCGGCCTTCATTTCTTTTGATTTTTAAGCAAAAAATTGCTATTTTCTTAAATGTTGAGTGACTAATCACGTATTGTGGAGTGTTTACTACGTGTTGGTTAAAGAATTATCATAAGAACAGGTGGTTCTACTGGGGAAAAAATCGTGGTCATCGTGAGCCCAAAGGCAATTGATTTTGACAGGTAGCAGTGTGGTTTGATGTTTAATGAGAGATGAGTTGTCATTTGCATGCACATTCAAAGATGACGTACTTACTGGAGTAACCATAATCACTACAAAACCGGATATGCCCGCTGGGAAACAGAGTGAGGTTTTATAGAGCCACGGGAAATTAGGGCTTCATGAATGTGCTGTCTGCAGTCAAATTGCATCCCGAAGGACACCTGTACATTCGAGCTGAACAACTTAATCACTCAGGTCATGTTTTTAAATCACTGCAGTTGATCAATTTAAACGATAAGTCACTATAACTGATAATTTAGGGCTTTTTCGTTGGGGCTTATTCTGTCAAAATTGATCAAAGGAAATGTTGATTTATACTTTTAAATGAAATTTCGGCTAGACAAATAGCTGTCTAGGATGCTCTGAGATGCCAGCCTGATAGTGAGGGTAAAGGAGACAGAGAATGCAGCTACCGTATATGGCTCTTTTGAATTTAGCCTGGAAGCTATGGTTTGTCATGAAAGAAATCTTTTTACTACATTTGCAGCACTTTCATGGGTTGAACCTGTCCCTGAGGTCTGCCTTGAAGCTGTATGGTCAACTTTAGGACAGGATAGCACCTTTCTTCCTACAGCGAGCAAACTTATAGAAAGTTCTTTGTTGTCTAAAGGATCTTTGTTCACAAAAGCAGAGACATATATGATGTATCATGTGCATGATATGGTTTGTAGACATGAATGATCCAATTGGGGAAGTGCTGAAAAGGACAGAGCTTGTAGATGGTTTAATTCTAGAGAAGACAACCTGTCCCTTAGGTGTGTTGCTTATAGTTTTTGAAGCCCGACCAGAAGCTCTATTTCAGATAGCTTCATTAGCAGTTCAGAGTGGGAATGGGTTTATCCTTAAAGGTGGCAAAGAAGCAGCTCGATCAAATACAATTTTGCATAAGATTATTACTGAAGCATTACCCAAATCTGTTGGATCAGAGCTGATTGGCCTCGTTAATTCTAGAGATGAAATTCCAGATCTACTAAAGCTGGATGATGTTATAGATCTCATCATTCCAAGAGGAAGTAATAAATTGGTGTCGGAAATCAAGGAGTCGACAAAAATTCATGTTCTTGGTCATGCTGATGGCGTTTGTCATGTATATGTGGACAAAGCAGCTGATTTGGATATGGCCAAACGAATTAATTTAGATGCCAAGAGTGACTATCCTGCTACTTGTAACGCTATGGAAACACTCCTTTTACATGAAAGCCATAATGAAGACTGGTGACCTTGATGAACTTATTTTGGCATTACAAGCAGTAGGTGTTACATTGTATGGTGACCTAAAGGCTGCTGATATACTGAAATTACCGAAGACATGGAAGTGCTCACACAGATTGTATCATAACTGAAGATCGTGATGTTGCTGAGGCTTTCTTAAGCTAGGTAGATAGTGCTACTGTATTTCTATGGGAAAAATTAACAAGCAGACCCAAAGACAAGAATGCTTCTACAGCAACCTGATTTTCTTAAGATGATTCAAGATGTTTAGAAAAACCCTGACAATATGAATCAGTACCTTACTGATCCACGCATGATGCAGGTGCTGAGTGTGTTACTAAATGTTAACTTACGTACTGCCACATTAGAGGAGGATGCTTTTGAGCAGAGTAGTTCCCCTAGGCCATAGCCAAAAAGAACACCAGAACCTCAGCCAGAGTCAGAGCCAGAACCAATGGATATTCTAGATGAGGCACAAAGAGAAAAAGAACTTGGAAATGTAGCTTATAAGAAAAAAGATTTTGAGACTGCTTTCTAGCATTATACAAAGGCAATGGATTTGGATGATGTTACATAACAAATAGAGCAGCTTGTTACACAAAGCTTGGAACTTTTCCAAAAGGCTATTCGAGGAAAGCTGCTGTTCAGTTCTTCATGAAAGAATATGACAAAGCCATGGAACTTATCAGGAAGGTTTCAAACATGATGATGTTCAGAGATGTATTGAGCAAATTAACAAAACCAATAGGGGGGACATAAGCCCTGAGGAAATGAAAGAGAGACAGGCAAAAGCAATGCAAGATCCAGATATTCAGCATATCCTTTCAGATCCTGTCATGAGACAGATACTCATGGATTTCCAAGAAAACCCAAAGGCAGCAAAAGAGCTATGAGTCACTTGCTCTTTTTCAGTTATTAGTTATCTTTTTGAGAAGCTCATTAGTTAAGTGATTTACTATTTTTGGTAAATTTCATATTTTGTAATATTATAAACTTTTCTTTAACCCATCGAATCAGTTGAGGAGAGTTAGGGTTTTTGATACCTAACTGTTTTTTGTAAAAGTAGTATTTAGAGAGTTTTAGAAGTCATTAGGGAGGTTCTGACTTTTGGGAGCTACAGGAGGTCTTCAGACTGCATTTGTCTTCAGACTTGTTCAGGAGTTAAGTACCAAGACTCTTATATGCTTTTGATGATGAAATTATGAAATATATGACATTTTCCCCCTTCAGTTTTCTGTGTTGGCTTCATTATTGAACTTGTTTAGTTTCTTAATTGATATATTCATTACTAGTTTATGTGTATTTGCTGGTGATGCTTGTCCTTTATGAATGAACCTCAACATAGTTTTTCTGTTGGATCTTGTGTGATATATTATGCATCTTTATCATTTTCTGTTTATGATTTAGTTACTACTTTTCTCATGAATGCATTCCCTGTCTTTCCAAAAGTTTACAACCACTAAAACATTGCAGAAACCCTAAACCTAATCTGTTTTATTGAATTTTATCTTGAGTGTGTGTTGGCTTGTTTTTCTGGCCTTAGAAACAATTTCTGGCACAAACAGGACCCATGAAGGAACCGTTTCAAAGGCTGTTATGAACGTAGGATAATAAGTGCATGAAGAGGGTAGTCATGATCAATTATCTGTCGAAAATGCTCTATGAAAGAGCAAGGTGGTACAATGATACGCTTGTGAAGTAAGGAGTATCTAAACATTTCATTTAAATTACATGAATGATGTGAATGTACCCTGTAATTTAAAGTATGATAATGATTGCGTGAAGTAAATGATTTTTTGTAATATTGATGTGATTAACAGTTGGAAATGTTTGAATTTTATAAATTCTGAAAATGCTTCAGTGATTGTTGTAGCAATGGAAAAAGTTATAGGCATCAAGACTTACCAAATGTTTGGCTGATTGAAGTCAGGTTTCAGGTAGATTGTTTGGGATATGGCAAAATAGGTAAGACCATGAAAAAGGACTGAATCTACCATGTGAAAGAGCCAAACCTCATGAGAAGAGTCTCATGGTTGTGGTAATAGTTTGTATGCATAATGAGTTGTAAATTTGAATTTTTAATTTTCAGATTTGAGAAATTGCTGACAACTACTAATTGCTATTGGCTTGCATAGAATTGTGTCAAGAGGATGCATTGTAAGTGGGTGTCCATGTTATGCTAGTAAGCATAAAATCATAGTGGATATGATGGTGCTGTTCACAAGAGACCCACAATTGAGGATCACCTCATTGCCAAGCAAATCAATTTATGTAGGGTACACACTACAGGAAGATCATGTGTGATGGCTTGCAGGAGCCAAACTTCATGGGAAGGTTTTCCCTTATCTTGAAATGGGATTCAAGGGAAACTCCATTGGACATTTTGGAAATGTCTCATCTACACTACATGTTTGGTAAGCAACATGAGTGAGATGGTAAATATTATATCGGTAAGACATGTGTGGATATGAAATG
Source organism: Pseudotsuga menziesii (assembly GCA_001517045.1). Taxonomy (NCBI): domain Eukaryota; kingdom Viridiplantae; phylum Streptophyta; class Pinopsida; order Pinales; family Pinaceae; genus Pseudotsuga; species Pseudotsuga menziesii. The sequence continues at coordinate 33,631 of LPNX011209547.1, read as the reverse complement.
TAAGAAGGAATTGGGATGGCAAACTGAGGGACTATCAACTCAGAGAAGGGAGCCCCCATTCCTCCTTAACGAAGGAATACTGCCTCGGCAAATGGATAAGTCTTCTGTGACCCTAGCTAAGAATATGCATGTCAAATTATTAAATACAATATGTAGAGCATGCTTTGATTTTGTTTCCATTATGGAATATTGCTTGAGTATGCATAGGGTCTACATGGCACACACCGGAAAAGGGTGCACACTTTTTCGATGTTAAATCATGAAGGGATTTTTCAATATTGATTACACCCCAGGGAGTGGATGCACTCCTGGTGTCTCAATACTTGATAGTGAATGGCGTGAAATATGGTTACAATTTTAGAGCAATAACCCTAACGAATATGCTTATATTGCTTGTGGTATTAGGATAAGCAAATGTAGTTTACAGTGTGGTCTCTAGGTGATATGGAAAATGGTCGTTTATGGTTGGTATAAGGGCATGTGTTGTTGTTGATGGCTTGATAAACCCAACGAGGGTTGGATTGGCTGATGATTGGTTGTTGATATAAGTACAGGAGATTTGTTGATGGTCTGATAAACCCAACGAGGGTTGGCTTGACTGTGCCTGATATATATATATATATATATATATATATATATATATAAAAGGATGTTGTGAAGCAGCCTGCGTGTTGACCTAACATCCAACTCCATAGGCGATCCCAAGGCTTGCAAAGCAAAGCAGGATCCTGTGGACCAACAAGGAAACATGCAATACAGATAAGTATTGGATTATTTTGCAATATTTTATGTGTATATGATTTGGTTATGATGTTTTAAACTCTTGTTCTAGAGATAAAACCGATGAGAATAAACTAAACAGGTGAATCTATTCAATGTTTGGATATAGGTATCGGCGGGAGAGAGGGATATGAAAGCATCCTAGGGGTGCATGTGGACATGTGACTATCCTAAAGAGCTCAGAATGAGCGGTGATGAAAAAGGTGCTAGTGAGACCGTGAAGTTCCTAGTAGCTGAGACAAACCATGTGGGGAGGCTCCATGGTTGAGAGGTCTGAAATAGACCGGAGACACTAAGTGTCATGACCAAGAGGGATTGGTCCAGCATTCACGATGAAGTGAAAGAGGATGATAGCATGAAAATCCACAGTGGTGGTGTGGGTTCTAGGATGGGAAAAAACAAAGAGGGGAAAAAAAACTTTTGCTGAACTCTCTTGCCTTTTTAATTATATATATATATATGCACTATGAAAACAAAATATTGTTGAATGCATGTATGACTGAAAATGGAATGTGTGTATTTGCTTAAAGTAAATTGTGAATGCTGGAATGGTTAATTCCATGCCCAAGAATGGACATGAATGAGCTCATGTGCCTATTGGGAAGGCATGAAAAATATGAAAGTCTCCTTGATGAGGCTTGGATTGTCATGCCAATTGGGTAATTAAATGACTGATATTAATGCCTATATTATGCTTGGTCTAACATAATTTCAATGATGCATTTCACAGGTGAGAAAGGTGAAATCCAGTGGTGCACATTGATCATGGCAGCAGACCAAAAGTTGCTAGACTTGGCTGGAAGTCTCCTTCAAATGATTTCCAGGACCCAAGAGAATCTTGGAGAGATGCTCAAGATACAAAAAAGGCAGAATGAAATGAACCACCAGAATTTGCAAGACTCCATTGGTTTGCAAAGGGAAGTGAAAAGCCTTCTAGGAGCAATCGACACCGGAAAGGAAGGTGGATCAATGATGGGACATTCATCCAAGCGATCCATTGAGAAACAGTTTAGGAATGAAGACTCAAAGGGAATTGAGCAAGTGAAGATGAAGTAGCCAGTAAAATGCTAGGAATGCAGAGGACATAATTTATGCCGGTACTGTCCCACGAGGGAACATGAAGAGGGCAGTAGCCACAAAGTTCTTAGGCTTCGGTATAAGCTAAGAGCTGAGAACCAGCAAGAGAAGTTCTGGGAAGCCGAGGGGCTTGGTCCTAAACATTCAAAGTAGATAATTGAACATGGGATAGGTCTGCAAAATTTTGAAATTTTGATGTGCAAATTGTATATGTATTGGAACACCAAGGATGGTGTTATTCCAAGGGGGAGGGGATTGTAATACCCCAGTTTTGACCCCGTTTGCATTAAATGGTACATGATGTATATTTTGTAATTAATCATGGTGAGGAGAGAAAAAGCCCCACCATTGATTCAACTGTGTTTTGTTTTCGGCAAGAGGGATCGTTGCCGATGGTATATAGTGCTATCCGACACATTATAGCTTTGGCATCATGTAAATATGCACATCAATTTAATTAAACTTACAACCAGCTACGACGGTGCAACGTTAAATGAAAAGGGCAGGATCCCCAAGGGTAAGGGTGGGGGATTGCTAAAATTGGACCCTTGGGGAAAAGACACATGTCGCCACTATCTTTTTGTCTCCTTAAACCACCACCACGCTCACGCCTGTACCCACTCTCCACGACGTGCCTTCTGGGAACGGATGGTTTTCCCACTATGTGGATCACGAGTCTGTTCATATCCTCTCATGCGGGCTGAGTTAAAAGGGGTTCCACATTCCATTGTTGGGGTTCCTTTTTGCCTCACCGATTGTTGGTTTGCAAGCATGCTAGCTCTTCCTCTGGCCCATGAATTTGATGGCTGTGGCTTGATTCTTTACTCAGATTCACGCAGAGTTTTGTGTCTTTTTTTTCCCATCTTTATCAGATAGGGTACTGTCCTGTTATTTCCATCGTTGAAATTGTTGCTGTAATGGCATCCATAGATTTGGGGGTTGTGTTTTGTCTCTCACATAGAGATTGGAAATCTGATATTTTCCATTTTCGGTCTGTGTAAGTTTTCCCAATGACTGCAGTGATATTTGTGTGCTGTGGGTTCGTAGTTGTATTGGGCTGCTGTTTGCCATGATTTGCTTGGCTGTATTTTTTTCCCTTTTTACAGTGGTATCGTTTGAGGATTGCTATGAGTACCTGTGTTTTGCTTGACTGAGTTCCCCCCTGTCCATGCTGGAAGTTCAGTTTCTTTTCTATTGCGGATTGTGGAATGTTTCCATCGTTTCATTGTGAGTTGTGGCTATTAATTTACCTTGGTCTTGGGTTGCTTCTTGGTTGCTGAGGTTATTGGGATTGTTGTTGAGTTGTTTTGGTCATGCTAGGGCCAAGAACAACTTTGAAGCATTGTTTGACCTGAACTGTGTTTCACCTTTTGGTTTGGGGTTGTCACCCTATTGTCTTCATCTTCCTCACAGAGCTGTGAACTGTTTGTTTTGCTGTGGTATACAGTGGTTTGTCTTCGGACTGTTGAGATTGGGATTAAAGGCTGGGTATGCTTGAGAAAACTGGTGTTTGAGGTCACCAGCTTAGAATTTAGCCTTCCCTAGCTCCTTGATGGCCTGATAAACCCTACTGAGTGGGCTTGGCTGATTTGTGTACCTTGGCTATGTGTAAGCCTGCTTTGACCCTTATTCCTTGAGGAATTATGCCCAACTCGGGGGTGGCACTGTTGCTGAGAGATTGATGAGCACACTGGCCTATGGTTGGGTGGAACATTGCAGCGACGTAGCTGGTTGCGGGATGAGTTCCTATCAGATGAGTATTCTTTTCCATTTTACTTTTGCAATTATATTTACTGATTAATGAATATGATGAACATGTGGCATGCTTGAATGAATGTATGTTTGCTTCCGCTATGTATATGAAGGATTATGCATCTTAGTATGTATTATGTTTAAGCTTTTTATTTCAGCATTATATTCCTGTTCAAGTTCATGGGGTTGTTTTCCCATATGTTTGGTGTTAGTAGCATCCTCTTCACCGGTTAGAGGGTCGGGGACATTACATGCACCTTTCGGGATGTTGCTAGGGCACATTGTATCTAAGGAAGGACTGCTGGTCGATCCAGCTATGATTTTGTTGATTCTCAACTTGCCACCACCTATGAATGTGAAGAAAATTAGAGTGACGTTAGTCCATGCAGGATATTATCGCAAGTTCATGAGAGGATATGCCATGATCACATAACCTATGGAGAAGTTGTTGAAGAAGGATGCACAGTTCACATGGAGTCAGGAGTGTCAGGGAAGTTTTGAAACCTTGAAGACAAATATGGCTACAACATCAATACTTGTTTTTCCATATTGGATGAAAGAATTCCATGTACACGTTGATGCGTCATCAATCGTGCTAGGAGTGGTGGTGGCGCAACCAGGAGAAGGTGATATTGATCACCCAATTGCTTTTTCCAGTCGAAAGATGTCATCTGTAGAGAAGAATTATACTACGACATAGAGAGAAGGATTGGCAATGGTATATGCATTACAGAAGTTTTGACACTATCTATTGGGTGGTCATTTCAAGATGTTCATGGATCACTTTGCATTGAAATACCTAGTGAATAAGCCTATGTTGGGGGGGAAGATATGCCATTGGTTACTTCTCTTCCAAGAGTTTTATTTCAAGATAATTGTGAAGTCAGGTCGCTTGAATGCAGGACCTAACCATTTGTCATGAATTGAGATAGTTGAAGAACTGATGAACATTGAGGATGGGTTACCTGATGCGCAACTATTCAGAGTTGGAATGGTTGACTATTACTATGGGCAAATAGTTCAATTTTTGGTGACATTAACAACACCAGAAGGGCTCACTACAAATTAGAAGAAGCATTTGGTAGCTCGAGCCACGAATTTCCAGCTGATTGTTTTAGAACTCTATAAGATAGGAATTGACGAGATCTGATGACAATTTGTCCTACCGCATGAACAGAAAAGGGTCTTGGCTGAAGCACACATGGGAGTTTCAGGTGGACACTACAGAGGTCGCGCTACTACTAGGAAGGTACTCCTTGCAGGGATTTGGTGGCCGATTCTCAACGGGGATATGATAGACTATGCGAGAACTTGCGATGTTTTTCAAAGGAAGAAAAAACCGTCATGGAGGGATGAGATTCCATTAGTACCATAGGTGACATTGCACCCATTTGATAAATGGGCAGTGGAATTTGTTGTTGATGTATTTGTAACTTCAAAATGTATTCATCCGTATTTCTTATGTTTTGTAACCCGATGTTTATTTCAAGATGTATTTGTAATGTACTTGAGTCATGTCATACCCTGATGTTTATTCCAGGAAGTTTCTATAATGTAAACAAGTCATGTCAAGTCATTGTGGGTAATGCTCCTATTGGTCAAGGATTAAAGTCCCCACAGTTGTGGGGCCCTAGGGTTATTAGACGATCCTAGTGAAGTTGACCCTATGTGAGTCATTGTAAGTTGGGGCAATAGTCCCCACCATTGTGTTAAGGCTAAACCTCCTTGTTGGTTGGAGGAGGCAAAGTCCCCACAAGTTGTGGGGCACTTGGGTTATTAGACACTCCTAGAGATTTCGGTTCTAGTAAGTAATTGTTAAGTGAGGCCGATGTGTTGGAGTGGGTTCCAAGTGAACAAAATAATATAAATAGAGAGTGAGTCTCTCTATTTATAACACACACACTCACTCATTGGGGCGCATGAGTGAGAGGAGAAGTTGCTGGGACAAGAGAGAGAGACTGCTGCTGTTAGGAGATCATCTTTATGTTTTCAAGTTTTACTTTTGGTGCTGATTCTATCTCTAAGGAAGTTGCGAGGTTTTCTCCTTTATGGTTTCCCCGAGGAAAATTCTTTGTGTCTCTTGTCTCTTGTGTTTATTGCTGTGCATGTTATTCTCTCAGTTAAAGATCCTAAGATCATAATGCTAGATTGTATGATAAAAATATAACATGGTATCAGAGCTAACCTGAGAAGAAGACATTGTGCAGCTGCAGAAGCTAGGGATTCTTGCTTTTTGGGTCTCTCTCTATTAGATTTTTATCATATAAGCTAGCATTACGATCTTAGGATCTTTTAACTGAGAGAATAACAAGCATAGCAATAAAACATAAGAACAACACAAGAGACAAGAGACACAAATAATTTTCCTCGGGGAAACCATAAAGGAGAAAATCCCGCAACTTCCTCAGAGATAGAATCAGCACAAAATGTAAAACCAGAAAACAGTAAGATGATCTCCCGACAGCAGTAGTCTTTCTCTCTGACATTGAGAGAGATTCTCCTCTCTCACTCATGCACCCCAATGAGTGAGTGTGAGTGTTGCAAGTGATAAATAGAGAGGCTCTCACTCTCTATTTATATTCTTCTGTTCACTTGGAACCCACTCCATCATGTCGGCCTTACTTAACAATTACTTACTAGAGCTGACATCTCTAGGAGCGTCTAATAACCCTAGTGCCTCACCACTTGTGGGGACTTTCCTCCTCCGACCAATAGGAGGGTAACACAATGGTGGGGACTATTTCCCTGACTTACAATGACTCACCTAGGGTCGACTTCACTAGGATAGTCTAATAACCCAAGGGCCCCAAAACTGTGGGAACTTTAACCCTTGACCAATAGGAGGGTTACCCACAATGACTTGCCATGAATTTCTCATTATAGAAACTTCCAGGAATAAACATCGATGTATGACATGACTCAAATACATTACAATACATCCCGAAATAAACATCGGGTTACAATACATAAGAAATATGGATGAATACATTTCGAAGTTACAATTACATCAACACTCCCTCTTAACTAGGAAGGTATTCTCTTGACACAATTTATTAGCACAAGTCTTCTTCTTTGTATCATCTGAATCATCATCAACTTCTCGTCATCTTCATCTTCAAGTCATCTTCATCTTTAGGTCATGTTTATCTGAATCTAGATCATCACTCGATCTAGATCATTGTCACTGGATCATACGCGATCTGGAACATCATCATTGGATCTGGATCATCACTCGATATGGATCATCATCACTGGATTTGGATCATCACTACTAGATCTGGATCATCTCTGCTGGATCGTCAATACTGAATCTTCACTGGTGCTATCTCATGATTCTTCTCATCATAGGAAGTTCTACAGAGCCAGCCCTTTTTAATGCTGGATGTAGGCCTAGCCATCAGGTAGGTATTCACCCAACACTTACATCTGATCATGTAGGAACTAACCTATAGTCATATCAGAAAGGCATGCCAAGCACTCACATATGACCATGTGGGAACCAATCCCACAACCCTGTCAGAAAGGCCCAACACTCACATTTGGCACATACAAGGAACCAATCCAACATGTATGTCCAAAAAGGATCTGCACTTATATCTAGCACATATGAGGAACCAATCCAACATGTATGTCTAGAAAGGCTCTGCACTTATATCTGGCACATGAGAGGAACCAATCCAACATGCACATCCAGAAGGGCCCTGCACTTACATCTGACACATGCAAGCAACCAATCCAACATGCATGTTCAGAAGGGCGTGCACTCACATTCAACCTGGTAGGAACCAAATCCTACACCCTCGTCAGAATGGCCCCCAGTCCCAGACTGAGCTACCTGGTAACTGACCAGGTGCCTCCATTCCCAGAATGGCAATTGCCCTTACATTTGTCCTACTCGACAGAATGGCCAACACTCACATCTGACATGGGAGGAACCTAATCCTTTAGCCATGATATAATGGTTCAGCCCTTACATCTAACCTACTCATCAGAATGGCTCTCTCAGTCCTGGACTGAGTGTTCTTGGTAACTGACCAGGTGCCTCCATTCCCAAAATGGAAATCAACACTCATATCTGAAATGGAAGGAACCAATCCTCTCACCATGACAGAATGGTTCATCCCTTACATCGGACCATGGAAGGAACCAATCCTCTCACCATGACAGAATGGATCAGCCCTTACATCTGACCATAGAAGGAACCAATCCTCTCACCATGTTAGAATGGCTATGGGACTCATCACTTTCCCTTGGAGGAAACCTCGATCTGGAGAACACCAAGCTTCTCCCTAAAGTACTCAAACTTCACCCTAGCCAATGGTTTTGTCAATACATCAGCTATCTGTTCCTTCGTCACAACATACTGGAGCTTCACTGCTCCCTGCTACACCATATCCCTGATATAGTGATACTTGATCTCGATATGCTTCGACTTGTCATGGAACATTGGATTCTCTGTCAACTTCACACAAATCTGGTTGTCACAATGTATACAAGTAGCATCTATTCGAAGATCAAATAAATAAGACAGTAGCTTCCATAGCCATACTGCCTCAAAACTAGCTAAACAAGCTGCGACATACTCTACTTTAGCTGTACCTAGTGCTACATAGGATTGCTTCCTGCTAAACCAAGATATCACTCTTGATCCCATATTGAAGCAACACCCTAAAGTGCTCTTCCTATCGATGGCACTGCCTGACCAATCTGAATCAACATAAACCTCTAGGTCAATCTTCTGGTTCACATCGTACTTGATCCCATAATCAATTGTACCCCTCAGGTACCTCAGAATATGCTTTGCAGCAATCAAATGAACATTTCTCGGATCTATCAAGAATTGGCTCAAGGTGTTCACAACAAAGCAAATGTCTGGTCTCGTGTTCATCAGGTACATCAATGACCCAATCAACTGACGATACATCGTAGCATCAACCGACTCTGATGAAGCATCACTCAATAACTTCAGGTTCGATGCCATAGGTGTGGTCATGCAGTCCGTCATCTTGAACCTCTTCAAGATCTCTACTGCATACTTCCTTTGTCCACACCTCCATGCCTAGAAAATAGTGCATCGACACATAACAAGAGCATCACTGGTCTTCCGCCTTCAACCTTGAAGCAAAGGTTGGAATCCACTTTACTCTCAGTAAAGCCTAGAGTCATCAGTAATCTATCCATCCTGTCGTACCATGTCGAACCTTAAGATATTCTGTAGTCACTCGCTCTGAAGCGAAGCATCATAATCCCTCTGTCTTCTATGCTCTATGCACTTAAAACATTCTGTACTGGAGTGACAAGTAGTATCCATCTAGGATCATTGGATTCCAAGATCCTCTATTTTGAACTTTTTCAAAAGTTCTTCTCACATCCATCTGCGAGCTTGTCATCCTTTATCAACCTTGTAGCAAAGTTTAAGATATTCATCAAGCTCATCATGTATGTGTTATCCCATGGGTGTCTTCTAAACTCGTAAAAGGCCTTCTTTCATTTGAACACATGATTATGCATGTCATGTGACTTCACTTCTAGTGGCTGCAAATGTCTCTTCGTAGTCTATTCCTTCTTTTCATGAGAAGCCTCGTGCTATGAATCTTGCTTTGTTTCCCACGATGTTTCCATCTACTGCATGATGGAACTATGAAATTCTCTTCAGGTCTTGATACTGCATCCTAGACATCATTCTTATTGAACTGGTATTCGCTTTCTTCTTGGTGGCTGGAAGGTTTTGCATCAATGATGTCACTGCACTCGTGATATTATTCTTTGTCTTTGAACTGTCATCACTTGTTCTTCGGAACAAGTCTTCATTCTTCTTTGCTTGTAGGTGATTATGTATGCGATATTTCCTACAAGTCAAATGCATTTGTATGGTTAGAAACATTTCATAAGGATTATTCATACTAGCAAATTCTTATGCATAAATATGTGGTCATGCAACTACTTTAGCCAATACAACATTCATCCATATTTCACTGAAACTTTCTAGATGCCTTCCATCTCTACCAGGACAACATCGAGATTGTGCACTAATCCAATATGTCAGTGAAGAGGTTTCATTCTAGATAAGTAGCAATGGAGAGTTGTATAGCACCATAAGATACTTACCCATCACATGCATATTAGTAGTATACGGTCATTAATGCAAACATCCTATCATGCATAATACATCAACTGAATATAAACAAATGCATAACAAAACAATATCATGAAATGACAATTGAATACTTATCTTTATTTGTTTCGTGGGTAGACTCCTTCTTGAGCCTTCAGCTTCATCGTCTTCTTCATTCATAATAGCATCATTTCTTATCCAAAAGCTAAGGTGGATAAGAGGTTCTTCAAGAGTTTAGATCTTCATATTCCTCATCGCTTGAGGGATCTTCTTTGGATGATGAGAGCTTGATCTTCAATTGCTCCCATCTTCTCTTCTCTTCTTATGAGTCAAGCTTCTTCTTCTTCTAGGAGTCTATTGAAAGTAATCACTTCCTTCTGGCACACATTACTCAAATGAATGAATCCCATGATCCTGGGAGGCCATTCAAGGTGGCTATCACCACTTCTGCATTATTCACTTTTTCTTTTACCGCTTCAAGTTGTTCTTGATTTGAGAGACTCTTATGACTGCATGGTCTCTGCATTTTGGATCTTGACATTCTTCAATTGGTTTCTTAAGGTCATATTCTGATTTATGTTCTTCCCTTCAAATAGCTTGGTCAAGGAATCAAACATCTTTGGTGTCTTTATGAAATACACTTGTAGTACAAGTTGATTCGTGGCTGAATCAACAATGATCTTCTTGGCCTTGACCAAGTTCTTCTTGTGTAAGGCTTCTAGCCTTATCTCCCTCTGGAACTGGAACCTCTATACTCATGTAGGTGTCCAATCCATTTTATTCAGAGAGATCATATACTTCTAGGCTTGGAAGTTGTCAACTTCCCCAAGCTTGTCATCAAGTTGATGTGATAGATCACTTTGAAATGAGAACCTTAAATGAAAATAGCGAAATATTAGATCTTACCGTTTTGAGGTGTCCGTCCTGGTTCCAGAGCTGGCTGATCTAGGGTTTGTCACATAAACCCTAATTTTTAGAACTTGGAATCTTTTAGATATGATTGGATAGAAATATAGATCTCTTCAAATGGAGCTATCCAATGTACTCCTTTTCTGAAAACAATGGAGGGAAGCTCCTGGAACAGGAAGCCCTAGTTTTCCAATTTCTTCTGCAGAAATGTCTGTTACTGTTTCTATGATATCTATGAAATTAATACTCCTCTATGTCTGAAAGTTATCACTGAGGTAACCTCACATGTAATTGATCCAAAATCATAGGTTTCATCAGAATTTGTTTCACCCATTGGGATTTATGATCATTTTCCCAAGGTGACCTGTTACAGGATTGTTCAGAATAGTGAGGTTGTATGGACTTCCATGTGTCATTGGTTCATCTTCTGAGTTTGATATTCATAATACAAATAGTACAGTCCATTAAATTTCCATAACATATTTATGAATTCTATTTGAACCTCTGTAGCACAATATATTGCAGTTCTCCCCAGGTGTCCTGTTTAGAGATGAATTCTGGAAGAGGTTGGAACCCTAACTTAGAGGGATAATATCTCCCAGCATATAGATAATCGGAGGCTGAATTTTGGATACAGTGTTTATAAGAATTTTATCTTCATCACTTGCAATTTTCAGCTCCTAAGACTTCTCCAATCTTAGGATATAGTGAATGTACCAAAACTTAGCAGTTTTAGTATTTAGGGTTTTTCTAGCTCGGGGTCAAACTAGGGTTTGAATTTCTCGGAGTTTCACCCAACCAAATTTCTTGATCCAGGTCTCTAAAATTCGGTTTTGATGAGGAGAACAATCCTATGCTAGGGTAATGCAAAAATTTGAAATCCCTAATTTCCACATCGAAAACTGAAAATGCTCGAAATTGAATTCTGCTTCGACAAAAAGATGCGCCCTTCAATGGAGAGTCATCCTAGCATACTTTTGCTGATGGATTGTGGAGAGAGACCCAAAAAGTAATAATCCCTAGATTCTATAGCTGCACAATGTCTTATTCTTAGGTTATCTTGATACCATGTTATATTTTTATCATATAAGCTAGCATTATGATCTTAGGATCTTTTAACTGAGAGAATAACAAGCACAACAATAAAACATAAGCACAACACAAGAGACAAGAGACACAAAGAATTTTCCTCGGGGAAACCATAAAGGAGAAAACCCCACAACTTCCTCAGAGATAGAATCAACACAAAAGGTAAAACCAGAAAACAGTAAGATGATCTCCCGACAGCAGTAGTCTTTCTCTCTCACACTTAGAGAGCTTCTCCTCTCTCACTCATGTGTCCTAATGAGTGAGTGTGAGTGTTGCAAGTGATAAATAGAGAGGCTCTCACTCTCTATTTATATTCTTCCATTCACTTGGAACCCACCATCATGTCGTCCTCACTTAACAATTACTTACTAGAACCGACATCTCTAGGAGTGTCTAATAACCCTAGTGCCCCACCACTTGTGGGGACTTTGCCTCCTCCAACCAATAGGAGGGTAACACAATGGTGGGGACTATTGCCCTGACTTACAATGACTCACCTAGGGTCAACTTCACTAAGATAGTATAATAACCCAAGGGCCCCACAAATGTGGGGACTTTAACCCTTGACCAATAGGAGGGTTACCCACAATGACTTGACATGACTTTCTCATTATAGAAACTTCCCGGAATAAACATCGGGGTATGACATGAATCAAATACATTACAATACATCTCAGAATAAACATCGGGTTACAATACATAAGAAATATATATGAATACATTTTGAATTTACAATTACATCAACACTCTCCACAATCCATTAGCAAAAGTATGCTAGGCTGACTCTCCATTAAAGGGCGCATCTTTCTATCGAAGCAGAATTCGATTCCGAGCATTTTCAGTTTTGGTGCGGAAAATTAGGGTTTCTTACAAAAGAGGAATTTTTGAGTGAGTCTGGCATAGGATTTATCTCATCAAAATAAAATTTTAGAGACCTGGATCAAGATTTTTGGTTGGGTGAAACTCCCGGAAAGTCAAACCCTAGTTTGACCCTGAGCTAGAAAAACCCTAAATACTAAAACTGCTAAGTTTTGGTACATTCGCTATATCTCGTGATTGGTGAAGGATCAAGAGATGAAAATTGTATATGCCAAAGATAAAATATTTATTTACAATGTGTCCAAAATTCTGCCTTAGATTCACTATATTTTGGGAGATATGATCCCTCCAATTTAGGGTTCCATCCTCTTCTAGAATTCATCCCTAAACATGAAACCTGGGGAGAATGGCTATATATTGAGCTACATAGGTCTAAATGATGTTTCTGAAAATTTTCCAAAAAGGGCACAAACTTTAATCTCTATGTTTTAAGTTTTATACTCCGAAGATGAACCAGTGACACGTGGCAGTCCGTACAACTTTGCTATTCTGAACAGTCTTGTAATAGGTGACCTTAGGAAAATGACCATAAGTCAGAATTGGTGAAACCAATTCCAATGAAAAATATGGTGTTGAAACAGGGAAATGATAGGATACCTTAGTGAGAAATTTTAGAGACATAGGAGCAGTAATTTAAGAGATACCGTAGAAATAGTAACAGGAATTTCTGCAGAAGAATTTGGAAAACTAGGGATTCCTGTTCCGGGAGCTTCCCTCCACTGTTTTCAGAAAAGGAGTACATTGGAAAACTCAACTTGAAGAGATATATCTTTCTATCCAATCAGATCTAGAAGATTGCAATTTTTTAAAATTAGGGTTTCTCTGACAAACCCTAGATCAGCCAGCTCCGGAACCAGGGCGGACCCCTCAAATCAGTAAGATCTAATCTTTTGCTATTTACATTTGAGGTTCTCATTTCAAAGTGATCTATACTGCTAATATGCATGTGATGGGTAAGTAGCTCATGGTGCTATACAACTCTCCATTGCTACTTATATAGAATGAAACCTCTTTGCTGACATATTGGATTAGTGCACAATCTCAATGTTGTCCTGGTAGAGATGGAAGGCATCTAGAAAAGTTTCCGTGAGATATGGATGAATGTTGTATTGGCTAAAGTAGTTGCATGATCATATATTTATGCATAAGAAATTGCTAGTATGAATATTCCTTATGAAATGTTTCTAACCATACAAATGCATTTGACTTGTAGGAAATATCGCATACATAATTGCCTACAAGAAAAGAAGAATGAGACTTGTTCCGAAGAACAAGTGACGACAGTTCAAGATGAAGAATAATATGACGAATGCAGGGACATTATTGATACAGTTCCTTCCAACTATGAATAAGTAACCAAGAAGAAAGGAAAGACCATTTCAAGAAGAATGATGTCTAGGATTCAGTATCGATACATGAAGGGAAGTTCATAGTTCCTTCATGCAATAGATGGAAACATCGTGGGATACAAGGAGAGATTCGTAGCACGAGGCTTCTCACAAAAAGAAGGCATAGACTACGAATAGACATTTGCAGTTAGTGGGAGTTGAGACACATGACAGGCATAATCATGTGTACGAGTTTAGAAGACACCCATGGGATAACACATACATGATGAGCTTGATGAAATTCTGAACCTATACTACAAGGTTGATAGAGGATGACAAGCTCACAGATGGGTGTGAGAAGGACTTTTGAAAAAGTTCAAGATAGAGGATCTTGGTATCCAGTGTCACTCTAGTACAAAATGTTTTAGTGCATAGAATACAGAAGATAGAGGGAGTATGATCCTTTAGAGGAAGTGACTGTAGAAGATCCTAAGGTTCAACATGGTACGATAGGATGGATAGATTACTGATGACTCTAGACTTTACTGAGAGTAAAGCGGATTCCAACCTTTGCTTCAAGGTTGAAGGCGGAAGACCAGTGATGCTCCTGTTATGTGTCGATGCACTATTTTCTAGGCATAGAGGTGTGGACAGGGGAAGTATGCAGTAGATATCCTGAAGAGGTTCAGGATGATGGACTCCATGACCACACCTATGGCATTGAACATGAAGCCATTGAGTGTTGCTTCATCAGAGATGGTTGATGCTACGATTTATCGTTAGATGATTGGTTCCTTGATGTACCTGACGAATACAAGACCATATATTTTCTTTGTTGTGAACACATTGAGACATGTTCACCTGATGGGTGCAAAGCATGCAGTGAGGTACCTGAAGGGTACAGTTGATTATGGGCTCAAGTATGAGTCGAATCAGAAGATTAAACTAGAGGGTTATGTTGATTCAGATTGGGCAGGTAGTGCCATCGATAGGAAGAGCACTTCAGGGTGTTGCTTCAGTATGGGATCAGGTGTGATCTCTTGGTTTTAGCAGGAAGAAATCCTATGTGGCACTAAGTACAACTAAAGCAGAGTATGTCGCAGCTTGTTCAACTAGTTGTGAGGAAGTATGGCTGAGGAAGCTACTGTCTAATTTATTTGATCCCCAGTTGGATGCTACTTGTATACATTGTGACAACCAGAGTTGCGTGAAGTTGTCAGAGAATCCAATTTTCCATGACAAGTCGAAGTATATCGAGATCAATTATCACTATATCAGGGATATGGTGTAGAGGGGAGTAGTAAAGATCTAGTATGTTGTGATGGAGGAACATATAGCTGATGTGTTGATGAAGTCATTGGCTAGGGTGAAGTTTGAGTACTTCAGGGAGAAGCTTGGTGTTCTCCATATTGAGGTTTCCTCCAAGGGAAAATGATGAGACCCATAGCCATTATGACATGGTGAGAGGATTATTTCCTTCCATGGTTAGATGTAAGGGCTGAGCCATTCTATCATGGTTATAGGATTGGTTCCATCCATGTCAGATATGAGTGCTAAATCCATAAGCCATTCTAACGAGTAGGTCAGATGTAAGGGCTGAGCCATTCTATCATGGTGAGAGGATTGGTTCCTTCCATGTTAGATATGAGTGCTGAATTCGTAAGCCATTCTAATGAGTAGGTCAGATGTAAGGGCTGAGCCATGCTGTCGTGGTGAGAGGATTGGTTCCTTCCATGTCAGATATGAGTGCTGAGCCATTCTGATATGACTGTAGGATTGGTTCCTACATGATAAGATATAAGGGCTATTTCCATTCTTGGAATGGAGCTACCTGGTGAGGTACAAGGAATACTTGGTCTAGGACTAAGGGCCATTCTGATATGACTGTAGGATGTGTTCCTACATGATCAGATGTGAGCACATGGCCATTTTGATGTGATTGAGGGATGTGTTCCGACTTGATCAGATATAAGGGTTGTTGCCATTCTTGGAATGGAGTTACCTGGTGAGGTACCAGGAACCCTCAACCTGGGGTTGAAAGCCTTTCCATCATGGTTGCAGGATGTGTTCCCGCATGGGTGGATGTAAGTGCAGAGCCTTTTCATCATGGTTGTAGGATGTGTTCCCACATGGGTGAATGTAAGTGCATAGCCTTTTCATCATGGTTGTAGGATGTGTTCCCGCATGGGTGAATGTAAGTGCATATCCTTTTCATCATGGTTGCAGGATGTGTTCCCACATGGGTGAATGTAAGTGCAGAGCCCTTCCATCATGGTTGCAAGATGTGTTCCCTCATGGGTGGATGTAAGTGCAGAGCTCTTTCATCATGGTTGCAGGATGTGTTCCCGCATGGGTGAAAGAGCAGAGCCTTTTTAGCATGGTTGCAGGATGTGTTCTTGCATGGCTAAATGTGAGTGCTGGGCCTTTCTGATGTGATTATGGGATTGGTTCCTACATGATCAGATGTGAGTGCTGGGCATGCCTTTCTGACGAGTAGGTCAAATGTAAGTGCTAGGCAGGCCATTCTGACTTGGTGTCAGATATAAGTGCTGAAGAAGACCTACATGGTGGCTAGGCCTACAACCAACATGAAAAAGGGCTGGCTTTGTAGAGCTTCCTGTGATGAGAAGAATCATGAGATAACACCCATGGTGATGATCTAGATCGAGTGAGGATCTATATCTAGTGATGATGATCCAGCAGTGATGATCTAGATCGAGTGATGATCCAGATCCAGTAATGATGTCCAGTGATGATCTAGATCCAGTGATGATGATCCAGATCAAGTGATGATCCAGATCC
The DNA here is from genome assembly GCA_001517045.1 of Pseudotsuga menziesii. NCBI lineage: Eukaryota > Viridiplantae > Streptophyta > Pinopsida > Pinales > Pinaceae > Pseudotsuga > Pseudotsuga menziesii. The sequence goes on along the minus strand of LPNX011209547.1, from coordinate 16,900 downwards.
AGTAATGATGTCTAGTGCTGATCCATATCGAGTGATGATCTATATCCAATGATGATGATCTAGATCGAGTGATGATCTAAATCCAGTAATGATGCCCAGTGATGATCTAGATTCAGTGATGATGATCCAGATCGAGTGATGATCTAGATCTAGATGAAGATGACTTGAAGATGAAGATGACGAGAACTCAATAATGATCCACATGATACAGAGAAGAAGACTTGTGCTGATAAATTGTGTTAAGAGAATACCTTCCTAGTTAAGAGTGAGTGTTGATGTATTTGTAACTTCGGAATGTATTCATCCGTATTTCTTATGTATTGTAACCCAATGTTTATTCTGAGATGTATTTGTAATGTACTTGAGTCATGTCATACCCTGATGTTTATTCTGGGAAGTTTCTATAATGTAAACAAGTCATGTCAAGTCATTGTGGGTAACCCTCCTATTGGTTAAGGGTGAAAGTCCCCATAGTTGTGGGGCCCTAGGGTTATTAGACTATCCTCGTGAAGTTGACCCTAGGTGAGTCATTGTAAGTCGGGGCTATAGTCCCCACCATTGTGTTAAGGATAAACCTCCTTGTTGGTCGGAGGAGGCGAAGTCCCCACAAGTTGTGGGGTACTAGGGTTATTAGACACTCCTAGAGATGTCGACTCTAGTAAGTAATTGTTAAGTGAGGCCGACATGTTGGAGTGGGTTCCAAGTGAATGAAATAATATAAATAGATAGTGAGTCTCTCTATTTATAACACACACACTCACTCATTGGGGTGCATGAGTGAGAGGAGAAGTTGCTGGGATAAGAGAGAGAGATTGCTGCTGTTAGGAGATCATCTTTATGTTTTCGGGTTTTACTTTTGGTGCTGATTCTATCTCTGAGAAAGTTGCGGGGTTTTCTCCTTTATGGTTTCCCAGAGGAAAATTATTTGTGTCTCTTATCTCTTGTGTTTATTGCTGTGCATGTTATTCTCTCAGTTAAAGATCCTAAGATCATAATGCTAGCTTGTATGATAAAAATATAACATTTGTGGGACCAATCAACCAACCTAGAAAGAGAACCAGTGTGTGCTACATCATTACATCGATAGATTATCCGACAAAGTGGGCAGAAGCCGCACCCATTGTAGATTGCACTACTGCGATCACAACAAGGTTTCTATTTGACAACGTTGTCACTCGTTTTGGTTTTCTAAGGATATTGATGACCGATCAAGGGAGTCACTTCATCAATCACACCATTAGTGTGCTAATAGAGGAAATTTAGATACAAAAGAAGAAGAGTACCCCTTATCATCCACAAGCGAATGGGCATGCAACCACAAATATTTGCAACGGAAATCACGATGACTGGGATTTAAAGATTCCAATAGTCTTATGGGCTTATCGCACTACCTGCAAAATGTTGAAAGGGCAGACACTGTTCAATTTGGTGTATGGGAAGGAGGCAGTCATGCCAATGGAGTACATTGTTTTGAGTTTGCGCATTGCAACAACGACAGGGATGGATGATGAAGGAGCATTAGAGGAACACCTGGATTGGTTGGTGGAGCTAGAGGAAGACCACTTTGTTGCGGGATTTCACTAATGCATTGAGAAGGATTGACATAAATCTTGGCATGATCAACATATCGAGAACAAACACTTTCAACAAGGAGACTTGGTGCTGTTGTATGACAGAAATTTCGCCAAACATCCAGGTAAGTTGCAGATGCATTGGCTGGGTCCGTATGTTATCAATTTCATTACTGAGGGAGGCACAGTACAGATGCAACAATTGCATGGTGCGATGCTACCTAAGTTGGTGAATGGAAGCTTCCTGAAGCCCTATAGGATGTGCCCAGTGATACACGATGCTTGAGGCATTGTGCAAGATGAATTTTTTTTTTGCATGAGATGGTAGTTAGGAGGCTGATGCACTAGGAGAAGGTGGTCGCACAAGTAGAGGTGTCAAGGTCGTAGTTAGCGAACCATGTTGTGACGTCCGTCGGGCCCCGATAGAGTCAAATCAAAAGTTAATGCAGTAGTTAAATCAATTATTCAATGATTCTCTTGGATGATATGTGCATTAATGGCAGATCTAACCGTTAGATCGGGATGATCGGTGACAAATTCAGGTGATAAATGGAGGATTTGTTTGTAATGATTAAGAAATCGTTGACAGGGTTGATTCAACTCTATAAAAATTGGTAGGTCGCGGTTTGAAATCACCATTGTCAATATTGAGTTGTCGAGTTAAGTTGTAGAGATGTGAAGGTTGAGTTGCAAAGTTGGGTTGCATAGCAGAGTAAGGTTGAGGTTCAGTGTTGAGAACTTGTTGAGTGATTGTGAGGAATGCTTAATGAGCCAATACTGGTAGAAATTTCTAGTGGGAGAGATTCGCTATTTATCGGGGTGACTATTGAGTAGGAAGAAACCAACATGTGGGTGGGATCATTGTTGATCCCAAAGAAGAAGAGGGGGGCTCAAAGACCCAAGTCCCTTGTACCAAAGAAGCAATCAACGAGAACTTCTGCGCGGGCATAAGAAGAAGCTGTAGAGCAGATGAGACCATTGACATCAAGAGTTGAGGACTCCATGGACAGGACTGGGGTTTCCACTATGGATATCTCTGGATATGTTCCTCCATGTAGACCTGATGCCAAGCCACACAAGCTAACGAAGAACTAGAGGTATCCGGTCAGGATGCCAATGATACCAGAGGGGATGGGATGCACCATGGACATCATGCCCTGTATCATGAAGATTAAGTATGAATATCATGACCTAGTAGCATCGACTGAGATCACAACGGACCCATTCATACCGATGATAGAGGAAAACAATGACCCAATAGCGTGCACTTTGCATGAATGGGCACTGGGATTGGAGAAGTCGAGGATTTTAGGCCTCATAAACATGTCACATTTCAGAAGGTTGGCGGAAACCAACACATGTATAAAAGAACTGTTAGCATGTTTTCACAGATCCTATTTATGGCTAGACTGACTGGTGCCATTCACTAGAGAGTTGATTTCACAAATCACGGGGTTTCCCATGTAGGGTCTCGACCCGTTGCAATAATTTCACGACAAGGATAATGATAAAAGACTGGATGCGGAGATAAAGAAGAATTTTGGTATGTAGCGTGATAAATGGGCATATGTGGTGGATACGATTAATGACCAGGCTGTTTGCCTTGCAGAAAAAATTCTAGCTATGAAGGTGGTAAGGAAGAGCCGACCCAATCAGTGCACTTCTAGGGTCATTGCGTGTGCTAAGCAGTGCGCCCAAGGCATACAAATGAACTGGTCACTATTTCTGCTGAACTAATTGACAGAAGATGCAATAGTAGTACAGGAAAGGAAGTAACCATTCACTTATAGTTGGTTTCTCATTTTGATTGCGATAGTTACTTGGATGGATCCCAAGGACTACCAGGGCATGGATGTTGAGGTTTCCAAAGTATGCAAAGGGGCATGATATCATAACCTCTGGTATGCCAAGGAAGTGGAATGTTTAAGGGATGACTCGATATAGTTTTGGCTGTATTGGTTAGGCACTGCAAACTACAACCATGAAGATCCCACGCTTATCAGAAGAAGCAACCGTAAAGTATCGATGAATTCTCTGGTTTGCAATGGGGCTACATGCCATTCATGTGCAGGTGCGAAGGGACCTGGACAAACAATGGTTTGCCACACTCTACAAACTTACTGATGCAGAACTGGATGCCATTATGGATGAATAGCCTGTGGAGCGACGAGAACCAGTCGACATAGATGAAGTATCAGACATCACAACAGGTCCACTAGCTGATGCTCCAGTGGCTACTGTGCCCGACCAATAGAGTGAGCAAGAGTCAGATGAAGCATCGACAAGAAACCCAATGGATTCAGAAACAGATCAGAGCTTCGAGGAATCTAGAAAAACGAGGCGACAGGAGCAGGGTGAGGCCAGTGGCACAACGCCAATGACAGAGGAGAAAGTGAGCCGTATCATTACGACCATCACATCAACAACAAATGCAAGTGAAGCTCAGTTGAAGAAACATTCTATTGAAGGATTTGAAGAGGTAAACACTCGACTGAGTTCTTTAGTTGATGCAATTTTGCAAAGGGTGCCTGAAGCAAGCATTTGGTGGAAGGTTGTAGAGATAAGCAATGGGAATCACGTCCGAATTGTACAGATTTCGATGCACACGATTGAGACTAATAGTGAGGATGCCAATGACTCACTCTAGCAGTTTTATGAGCTTGCATTGGATGTCAATGAACTATCAACTTAGACATTGGTTCAATTGCAGAGGGTTGCGAGTCAAGAGTTAGTCGACCGAGAACAGATCATCGGTGATCACCTTTTGAAGTTGCAAGAGCGAGAAGAAGCAACTAAAAAAAATATCATGGGTTTAAAGAAGGTGCAGGATAGGCTCATTAGCAAGAAGGTACAACTATGGGAAGATAGGGCCAGGTTGGAGAAAGCAGTTGCAGATGCGTATCATGAAGTACCATTTATGGAGGAAGACCTAGATGCACCAGCCAAAGCATAGAAGTTAGGCTAGATCATCGTAGGCCTCAAGAGAGACATCGTAGATCTACAGGAAATGTTGAACCTAATTACACCTCCAGAGGTATTTAATGCATGCAAAAGCACCATCGAAGATGTAGCAGTGCATCTCAAAGATAGGGAAAAAGAAGCTAAGGCAATTACAGTTGCAACCACACAATTTTGGGGAAGTGTGGTCCAGGATGAGCAGTTGGACCAGCTAAACACACAACTGTGGGAAGTAGAAGGTCATTTGGCTGCACTAAGGATGTGTCTTCGAGCAATGAATCTGGTACTATGGGTGACCAAAGGGACAAAGTTGAAGGCTCTGCAACAACGCATCACCAAGGCAAGGGAATGACAATAACGTCGAACAACGCAGTTGGAGGAATTCTAGGATATCGGTGAGAAATTGGTGCTTAAGGCAGTGAATGCACTTTAAGCAGTGCATGACAGTAGTAAGGAAGTCATCGCCAAGATCATGGATCATCCATATAAGAAGGATGTTGCAGATTATACAAAAATCAGTGATAGGGTGAAGGATTAGGTGGAAGAACTAAAGCAACAGTACGAGGATTTCAAAACCAAGACAATAGAGTACACTGCTTGCAACTGATGTGGCTCAAGGGCTAGCCACAAGATTGTTTTGGGGGCCTGTTGGCAGGAAATTTTGGAGATAGTTAATTACATTTCACCAAGGATGATGCACAAGCTGGAATTTGTTGCGTAAGGTGGAAGATGGCGCGCAAGGCGGATTGGTCATATTTTGTATATTTTGGTCATATTTTGTAGATCTTGGTCATTATTTTGTAGTTTTTGGTCCAAGTAATTAGGAAGTTGATCTAAGGATACCACGTTGTAAAAGGTGCAAGCCTATAAATAGATCTAGGATTGTAATATAAAAAATACCTTTGGAATGAGATCATGCTTATGAGAGATTGATGTGTTGAACAAGATCTTATCGGGTGCGAACTGTGGAACTATTTTGAGAACTTGTGTTTTGAAGCAAATTAATATGACATGAGGAGATTTATGGAACCACAATGTATTTTTACTTATTTTTGTTTCCTTAAGTTTCTTGTGATGAGATGCAAATGAATGGATACTAAAGTATGATGCTGTTGTTTGAATGATGTGATGATTTTATGTTTTAAATCATGTTATGCCGGTGGATCTGTTTACGCATCGATTCTCCTGCTGCCATATGAATATGATGATCTGATGAATGTTGATATGAATTTATGATAAATGAACCAATGATTGATTTGTGAAGTAATGGTGCGATAGTTGAATAGTAGATGCACAAACCCTCCTTCTTACTGCAGAAACATGGTTCCGACAGTTCTCCCTTGAACATCTTGGATGAGATCTCATTTGAATTGCAGTTGTTGCTGGACAGGGTAAAAATTATCTGGCCCGATGCTCAGGGAGATCATTGAGTTAAGGCTGTCGACAGAGAGTAAACCATTGTTGATGGATATGTGTCCAAAAATGGTGATCCTAGTGCACACTAGTACAATAATTTTTGGTTCTCTAACATGCAGTAGGCACACCGTGAACACATTCCCCATCAACTATAAATTAAATAAAATGTGGTGATTTTAGATCATGTCAGCGCATATGTAATGGTGCATTGACATGGCCTAAATGCATTGACCATTGTAATTTTAAAAATTCCCAAACCCTAAAAAATCACAATTCAACAATGCTCCTAATGCGCATGAGTGCACCTGTTTTTGGTGATCTAATGTGTAGTAGGAACACCATGGACACATTCCCTATCAACCATAAAATAAAATAAACAATGGTGATTCTAGGTAAGGTTAGCACATTGGTTATGGTGCATGGACTTGTAAGGTTAGCCAGCCCCTGATCCTTCTAATGTTTTTGATCCATCAAAATAAAGAGTCCAAAAACTATCTACTTCTACTGAATTTAAATTACACATTACATCTGAAACTAGTTCTACTATTTTACAGTCAATCTCATCAGCTCGTGAAAATTGAAGGAGATCGGGCTGGGTATCAGGTATACTACTGGCTTCTTCAGCTTGGTAATTTCTTGGTTCTAATTCAATGAAATAATTTCCCAAAATAGAGTTCACTGGTTCATTCTTTCCCTCTAATTGAGTGACATTGTATTTCATCTGAGGTTCTCTTAATACTTTTATTTGATTGGGACTCCCCTTATAAGGCAACCTTAAATGTGACCAATCTGATGCAAAGTATCCATCTAACCTTGCTACCCAATCTCGACTCAAAACCAATCCATAAGCATTTGGTATGTCAGCTACTACAATGTCGATGTATTGACATACCCTCTCATCTGCAGATAAGTGAATTAGAACATCTTCCATTTCCCCTATTACTTTCACAACTGTCCCGTCTAATTGAATAACATGCCAAATAGAAGGTTTAGGTTGTACATTAATTTTCTTACAAACTTACCATGGCATAACGTTTACTGATGCTCCCGAGTCCACTAAATAGTTGTGTACATTATAGTTGAAAATCTCAAAAGTTAGGAGGAATGCTGGGGTTTTATACTTAGACTTCCCTCCCACACTTGCCTCACCAATTTATTATTCAAGTTGGTTGTCATTGGGAAGATTTTCTTCTGGTACCACAAGTGCTTTTAAAAGTTTCTCTTTCTGCTGAGGTAAATTACACATTTCAAACAATGAGATATTTTCTTTATCTTTTTTCATGTCTTCTACAATATCATACCCCATCTCATGTTCTTTGAGATTCTTCTTGACATTATCAATCTTATCTTCAATAGGCTTCATAGGTATGTTAATTTTCTTCGAATCTTGATTTGAAATGGTAAATGCAGGTATTTTAACAGTTGTAGTGTTCTTTTGTATCTTCTTCATATTTTCTTGAAGTTTCTTAATCTTAAGAAGTATTGACTTATCTTCTTTTAACACAGCTGTTATGTCACATATCCCAATTTTGTAAAATAATGTTATTGTTTTATTATATTTCTAGACATTATGTTGAATTTAATGCTAAGTAGGAACTAATGACTCAGCAGATTCAACAGAAGTGGAATGTAATTCATAATATTTTATTATTAATAAATAAATTGTGGAGACAACAGCATGGGAGAGCTGTTAAAAGAGGTTACTGGTCAAACTAGTGGATGGAACTAGGTGGAGGGAAAAAGACAAGTGGCAGCATCCTCAAACACTTCCTAAGTTGCAGGTGGCAACTTCCCTATATTTGGGGTCATGATCCCCCAAGAAAGTGGGATAAGAGCAGGTGGCTCATTAAATGACAATTAACCCAAAAAGACCTAGGCAATCTTTTAAAAGTACCCAATGAATAGAGCTGAGGTTGCTCAGATATTTTCTAGAGAATAAACATTCAGGTGGAATGCTATTTAGGAAATTCATTTGGGGAAAAAGGGAAAAACAGTAAGGAAGTTGTTCTGAGAGGATTGCTGTAGTAACTTGGCTTATTACAGCTTGTTAGCTGGGTGAACTTACTGATAAGTTCTATATGAATACTGAGTTTGAGGACTGGTATCTGACTATTGCTGCACCTAGTTCCAGCCAGGGAGACCAGAGCAAGCTCGGGGGTCCTGAGTAGTCGCTGTTTGAGCGCTCTCCAGGAATTGGTAGGGAGGAACGGCCTCCCATCGCTGTTGTTGTTCAAAAATCAAGCAGGTTCTGTCACTTAACTGTCTTTGTTTAAATACTGTGAATGGTTGAATGTATCGTTTGTAGTTTATAAAATAAGAGTTAACTGGTTAGTGTTCTAAATGTTTTATTATTGAGTAATGAAATATTTGGATGAAAGATAAAGACCCACTGTGTTTTTCCACATCTGGGTTTTACCAGACCGTACTCTAGCACAGGGGTAAATTTAAATAAGAATAGCATGATGAGATTACAGAGTGGTAGTCTCTTTATCTATTTTCAGAAAAGATGTTTCATTGACAGTTGTATGAGCTTCTTAGTTAAAAACTACTTCCTTGAACTGTATTTTTGCTTTCAGTAATTTTATATTGTAAAGAATAAATAGGAGAGTAGATTTTAGACTGGATTTATTTACTGTTTTAACCTACAGATCCTTCTTCCAAATTAGAATAATTTTGTTACTATATGTCTAATAATAAACTGAAGGTAGGAATAGTTATATACTATTTAGATACTACTGTCAAATCAATCTAACCAATTTGGTTTTGTTTGAGATGTATTTCATTTCATTATTTTCCCTTCTTTTATTAGGACTGAGCTCGAACAAGCTTCCAGAGATGTTAATCTTTTTATTTTAGAATATGAACGAAGGTTAATATTTATGCTTATAAGAGAAACTCTGGATAGAGTTAATTAAATTCTGGATATATATATAAATAAATATCATAATTAAGAAAACAAATTAATTACAAAAGAACATAGATAGTATAGTATCAATTATATAAGAGATAATTAACAAGTAATATTATCGATATACTTATAAAAGTAAACTAAGGATATTAATATAGAGGCTATAGTAAATTGCAACGAAATAATATAGTTATTATAATAGTAATTTATTTATGCAATACAATAATATTATCATTACTAACACAAATAGTATTCTTATTACTATAAGTATATCTTAGAATTATTTTTACCGTCTGAGCTACAAGTACAGGTACACTGACAGTATTTAAATTTACGATATCAAGAAAGACATATAAAAACCCTATATTATTAACAGGGTGTAAACAATATATCAATAATTACAAATTCTTATTTATAAGAAAGGCAAATTATAAATAGAAACAGAAACCCTAATAATAATACCTTTAAACAGTAAACAAATCAAATGCATTTTTGTACAGAAAGTAAACAACAGATGTACAGGATGCTCTTTTATCGAGCATAATTACATATTAAAAAATATAACTAGTAACCCTAATATTGCAGAAGCACTTTTCAACTTAACAGTAATTTAAAAGGAATAGAGATATTTTCTTCACTGCCAAATAGGGTTAAACCCTTATAAATTCCAATTTATACAAGTAAATCAACAAATGGTGGAATTAATATCATTTTACTCACAGTCGTAGTTTTAATTTAAACATAAGTAAGCTTTCAAAATTTTAACTAATATAAGCAATGAAGGAACATAGAAAAAGATTACAGTAATTAATACTTGTATAATAACTTAGGGTAAAAACCCTATCATTTCGAATATACAAAAACAATGACTGTAAAACCCAGTGCTGTAATATTAACCCACGGCCGTACTGAGAATTTTATGCAGGGAGGCTTATAGCTTGTTCATTTAAATATAAACACAGTAATAATTACAAAACAAAAGTTTACACTCACAGCCGAATCCGGAGAGCCCTGCAATAGAGCTAGAGTCTTAACTAAATGAAATTAAACAACAAACAAGAAACTAAAAGCCAGGAGGGTCGAACAGGCCGCAATGACCACTCCCTCATTACCCCATAAGGGTTTACACAAGGTGGATGAGCCATGGAGAAACCAGGGCTTACCGTAGCCCCTTATCGCTGCAAACCCCGTACTCCTTGTGCAGACAGAGTGGAGAAGCAGATCATATCTGCAAAATAACATAAGTTTGGCTGTTAATTTACATTAAATAAACAAGGAAATGTATATAAAGAAATTTGTATTAGCTTAAAAGGAAACAAAATATTTCTTTTACCTTAGCAGTAGAATGTCACAAACAGTAACGCAACGACCAGCAACCAGCACGAGCAAGGAGTCTGCCATTCAATGGCAAGGAAACAACGTTACTACACTTTCGAAACACTGACAACAATAAACCCCCGAGTTACATAAAACTGAAGGAGACGATAAAACCCTAAAGCCGAACTGCTACTCCTTTCAACAACGCACAGTAACGTATACTACTTGTAATTAATCTTAATCAAATATCTTTTGACACTGATAACTATAATCGATATCAAACAGTTCAGTAATTGTAAGAACTATAAATCTACCTCTACTAGAATGAAGAATAGATAATAGATTTTACCTCAGTAAGAATTGGTATGTGCTTAGCCAGTAATGTCTTATTGAGCTTTGAATTGCAAACAAACTTGGACATAAGAATCTAGAATTTTTACTTGCAGCAGCCAATCTTCTTACTTGTAATCTGTAAAGGACAGAAGGAACTTTCCGCATTAGCTCAAAAGCTAAGTAAGCCCAGTTTTCATGACAGCCCCACCTTATGTTCGTAAAAAGAAACAAGTCAGTAAACTGAAAATATTTGTTCTATCAATCTATGCAAATAACAAATGCATTCTATTAATAAGCTGATAACCTGTAACTAATTAAATGATTAGTTAACTGCTTTTATATTAATATCATGTAATTTAAAAATTTTAAATTTTTCAGAAAATTTGGGGTTGTGACAAGTGGTATCAGAGCATGGTTCAAATACTAGGCCTGAATGTGGCCCAACTAGTTTCCATAGAACAACAAAAAAATAATGTACTAACCTGTATTTTGTTTTATGTAAAGAACATAAAATTTCTTTTTCTGAATCTAACAGGCAAGTATGGAGAACCTAGGAGAATATGCTTAGGAGGAGTCTCCAAACACCGAGACAAGACAAATGTCCAGAGAACCTATGTTAGAAGAGGTAACTGCTCACTCTTCAGAGTTGATGCAGACTATAAGGGATTTGAAGATTGAAATGGAATCAGTCAAGAAGGACAATGAAAGGATTTTGAAAACTCAAGAAGAGTTGTACCAAATCTTGATGGAAAAATTTCAAATTGAAGGGAGGAGCAAAAGATCCGAATCTGAGGGGGCTAGCCATCAGAAAGGATCTAAAAAGATGAAACTGGCTAAAGCTGAAAATAGTTCATCATCTGAAGGGTTCAGGGAACAACCAAGCTATCACACTACTAGTGACAGTAGTGAGGCTGAGTTGTATGACAGAAAGAAGAGGTGTAGACCATATGAAGAGATTTCTGGAGAGTTTAAAAAAATAAAGCCCCCAACTTTCAATGGGAGACTGAAAAAGGGGAGGAAGCAGAGTCCTGGTTATCCGGGATGAAGAAATATTTTCAGATATATAACTATTCAAATCAGCTGAAGGCAAGAATGGCAATCTATAATCTCACTGGAAAAGTAGACATATGGTGTCAAGATCTGAAAAGAGTTAAGGGGATCAAGGAAAAAGAAGTTAATTGGAGTACCTTTAAAAGGTACTTCAAGAAGAAATTTCTATCCGAACAATATTATGAAGAAAGAGCTAAAGAATTTTACAAATTAAAGTTAGGATCCATGACTATGAAGGATCTAAATAGTAAATTCTTAATCTTGTTAAGGTATGTACCTTATTTAGTCGATTAGAAACCTAAAGTGCAGTGGTTTCTCAGCTGTTTTCCATATCACATCAAGGACAGAATCGAGTATGATAACCCGAAGACTCTGGAGGAAGCCATGCGGAAGACTAATTTCTGTTTTGAATAGAACAAGAAGAAAGAAGGTATAGCCAACTGGAAGGCTAAAAAGAACAGCAATCAGTCTGAGTTCAAGAAAAAGGAATTTGTACCCCAGAAGAATTTCAAGAACAATAAGAACAGAAATTATGCAAATAGTAAGAATTTTCAGGGAAATAGAAATGGTGCTTCTAATAATTCTAATAATTCCAATAATTTTAAAGGTAAGGAAGCTGCAAACAATCATGGGAATTTCACTAAGAACTTTGAACAGAAGGAGCCTGTTAAGTGCTGGTAATGCAATGGCCCGCACTATGCCTCGGTTTGCCCAAATCGGAAAAATTCAAACAACAATATTCACACCGTGTAGGATGAAATGACCACTGGAGAATTTGCGAGGACTATGCCCAAAATAAATGCAGCTTTGGAGATCCGCCAAGATGACTATCAGAATTCCATGGTGGAAGTGGAAGGTATGGTTAATCAAACCCCTGTAACTATTTTAATTGATCCAGGAGCTAGTTTTAGTTACGTTTCACCTCAGATAGTGGAAAAGTGTAATTTGACTGTTGAAAAGTTTGATAGTTCCTGGTTAGTTCAATTAGCCATTGGGGAAAAAAGGAAAGTAACATGTTATGTGAAAGAATGTGCCTTGCTTATGAATGATTTTAAAACTACAGTTAAGCTTAATGTTCTGCCACTTGGCTCGTATGATTTATTAATTGGTATGGATTGGTTAGAGCAGCACAAGGTAGTTTTAAACTGTTTTGATAAAACCTTTACGTGCATAAATAATAATGAACAACCAGTAATAGTTAAAGGTATTCCTAGGAAAACTGTAAGTAGGCAGATTTCTGCTTTACAACTTAAAAGAGTAGTCAGGAAAGGGTGTAAAGCCTATGCTGTAACCATTACAGATGGGGCAAGTAAATCTGAAAAAGATAAGTTAAAAATAGAAGATATTCTTGTTTTAAATGAATTTTTAGATGTCTTTCCAGAGGAAATTCCAGGATTACCTCCCAGGAGGGAACTGGATTTTACTATCGAATTGGTGCCAGGTGCGGTACCTAGCTCAAAAGCTCCGTATCATATGAATATTTTAGAACTTAATGAACTAAAATCATAGCTAAAGGAATTAATAGATAAGAAGTACATTCGACCCAGTGTGTCCCCTTGGGGAGCACCAGTCATCTTTGTCAAAAAGAAAGATGGAACTATGTGACTATGCATATATTACCGTCAACTAAACAAGATGACCATTAAAAATAGATATCCATTGCCCCACATAGATGATTTGTTTGATCAGCTACGTGGAGCTACGGTGTTCTCAAAGATAGACCTAAGATCAGGATATCATCAGGTAAGGATTAAATATGAGGACATTTTCAAGACAGCCTTAAGGATGAGGTATGGACATTACGAATTTGTCATAATGCCATTTGGGCTTACCAACGCCCCAGTTGTCTTTATGTGCTTAATGAATAATATAATGCATAAATACTTAGATAAATTTGTCATCGTGTTTATCGATGACATCTTAATTTATTCTAAAAATGAAGCGGAACATAAGGAACACTTACGAATAGTTTTATAAGAGCTGCGAGAGCAACACCTTTTTGCAAAGTTCAGCAAGTGTGATTTCTTTAAGGATGAAATCCAGTACTTAGGCCACGTAGTGACTAAGGAAGGGATTTCAGTTGATCCTGAAAATATTCGGGCAATCGAAGATTGGCCGGTTCCAAAAGACGTAACGGATGTTAGGTCATTCATGGGAATTACCGGTTATTACCAGAGATTCATTGAAGGTTTTTCAAAAATAGATAATCCAATCACTTCCTTGCAAAAAAAAGGCAAGAAATTCGATTGGAACTTAAAATGTGAAGAAAGTTTTAAGAAATTAAAAACCTTATTAACAAGTGCGCCTATTCTAAGAATAGAAAATCCTAATAAAGATTTCATGGTATGGACCGATGCGTGTAATGATGGTTTAGGAGGTGTGCTGACTCAAGATGGGCATGTCATTTTCTATGAGTCCAGGAAGTTAAAGATCCATGAAAAGAATTATGCAACTTACGATTTAGAACTTGCAGCTGTTATACATGCTTTAAAGATGTGGCGACACCACTTAATAGGCAGGAAGTTTATTTTAATGACTGATAATAAAGGTCTGAAATACCTTTTGGATAAGCCCAACTTAAATGCAAGACAAGCAAGGTGGTTGGCCTTCTTGAGTGAATATGATTTCGAAATTCAACACATAAAAGGAAAAGAAAATAAGGTGGCTGATGCTTTAAGCAGAAATGCAAAGCTAAATTTTACAGCAGCAATCAGCACTTATGCTTCTGATTTAAATGAACAGCTGACAGAAGGGATAAAACAGGATGAGATTTATAAAAAATTTCAAGTTACCGCTAAAGAAGAACCTACATAAATCTTAATAAAAGGTTATAGTCTCAATAAAGATGGATTTTTATTATTTAAAGACAAGCTGTATGTGCCTAATGTGCCTAAGGTTAAATTGCTGATTCTGGATGAAGTTCATAAAACACCTTACTCAGGACATCTAGGATACCAAAAGACTGTCACCATGTTAAGAAAAGAATATTTTTGGCCTAATATGAAATCCGAAGTAGCTGAATACATAGCTAGATGTTTGGATTGTCAACAAGTGAAAACTGAACACCAACATCCAGCTGGTTTACTGCAACCTTTGCCTATTCCTAGTTGGAAATGGGAAGTAATCAGCCTAGATTTCATTACTGGATTGCCCAGAAATTAGAATTAGAATGATTCAATTATGGTGTTGGTTGACAAGTTAAGTAAAGCAGCACATTTCATTCCTGTCAAGACTACCTACAAGGATTCCAATATAGCTGATATATTTTTAAAGCAGTTTTTTAGGTTACATGGAGTACCTAAGGTTATTATTTCAGACAAGGATCCTAAATTCACAGGGAATTTTTGGAGGTCCTTGTTTAAGGGATTAAACACAACACTAAATTTCGGCACCTCTTTCCATCCTCAGACAGATGGACAGACTGAAAGAGTGAATCAGGTGCTGGAAGATTTGTTAAGGATGTATGTTAAGGATCAGCCAGGTAAGTGGGAGGACTACTTGCATTTAGCAGAGTTTGCCTATAATAATAACTATCACTCATCAGCTAAGTTTAGTCCATTTGAAATTTTGTATGGGCGTAAATGAAACACTCCTATCTCTTGGAATAATCCAGTAGATAGATTGGTGTTAGGACCTGAATTATTGAAGGAAATGGAACAGATTGTAAAACAAGTGCAGAAAAATTTGAAGGTAGCACAGGATAGACAAAAGAGCCAAGCAGATTTGAAAAGAACCCCCAAAGAGTTCCAGGTGGGTGAGCACATGTTTATAAAGGTAAGACCAAAGAAAATCTCCCTAAGACTGGGGAGTTGTGCAAAACTAGCACCACGTTACTGTGGTCCGTTTGAAATTTTATCCAGAATTGGTCAAGTTGCATATCAGTTAGCGTTACCACCTAACTTGAAAGTGCATAATGTTTTTCATATTGCTGTTCTGAAAAAGTATGTTCATGATGCTACTCATGTGATTGTTTGGAATGTTGTATAGGTAGAACCAAAAGGAGAATTTCTGGTGGAACTGGACTGTATCCTCGGGAGGAGGGAAATTACTCTACGGAACCGCACAATTGGACAGTTGAAGGTGCAATGGAAGCACTTAGTCCTGAAGAAGCTACCTGGGAACTGGAAAGTAATATGTGAGAAGCATACCCAAATCTGTTCCAAGAGGTTGCATAGGATGAAGAATAAGTAACATCGAGGACGATGTTACATTTTAAGGGGGTGTGTATGTCACATACCCCAATTTTGTAAAATAATGTTAATTGTTTTATTATATTTCTGAGACATTATGTTAAATTTAATGCTAAGTAGGAACTGATGACTCAACAGAGTCAACAGAAGTGGAATGTAATTTAGAATATTTTATTATTAATAAATAAGTTGTGGAGACAACAGCATGGGAGAGCTGTTAAAAGAGGTTACTGGTCAAACTGGTGGATGGAACTAGGTGGAGGGCAAAAGACAAGTGGCAGCATCCTCAAACACTTCCTAAGTTGCAGGTGGCAACTTCCCTATATTTGGGGTCATGATCCCCCAAGAAAGTGGGATCAGAGCAGGTGGCTCATTAAATGACAACTAACCCAAAAATACCTAGGCAATCTTTTAAAAGTACCCAATGAATAGAGCTGAGGTTGCTCAGATATTTTCCATAGAATAAACATTTAGGTGGAATTCTATTCAGGAAATTCATTTGGGGAAAAAGGGAAAAACAGTAAGGAAGTTGTTCTGAGAGGATTGCTGTAGTAACTTGGCTTATTATAGCTTGTTAGCTGGGTGAACTTACTGATAAATTCTGGATTAATACTGAGTTTGAGGACTGGTATGTAACTATTGCTGCACCTAGTTCCAGCCAGGGAGACTAGAGCAAGCTCGGGGGTCCTGAGGAGTCGCTGTTTGAGCGCTCTCCAGGAATTGGTAGGGAGGAACGGCCTCCCATCGCTGTTGTTGTTCAAAAATCAAGGAGGTTCTGTCACTTAACTGTCTTTGTTTAAATACTGTGAATGGTTGAATGTATCGTTTGTAGTTTATAAAATAAGAGTTAACTGGTTAGTGTTGTAAATGTTTTATTATTGAGTAATGAAATATTTGGATGAAAGATAAAGACCCACTGTGTTTTTCCACATCTGGGTTTTACCAGACCGTACTCCAGCACAGGGGTAAATTTAAATAAGAATAGCATGATGAGATTACAGAGTGGTAGTCTCTTTATCTATTTTCTTTATTTATCTATTTATTTGTTTTCTTAATAATTGGTTTTGTTTGAGATGTATTTCATTTCATTATTTTCCCTTCTTTTATTAGGACTGAGCTCGAACAAGCTTCCAGAGATGTTAATCTTTTTATTTTAG